>CM053783.1:134782252-135047252 GCA_028749045.1 Cupressus sempervirens | reverse complement strand
ACAATTCTTTAAATTAAAATTTAACTAATTGAGAAGGATAATTTATACAAGCCCTGCCGATCTTGAGTTGCCTAGTGAAGAGTCTGTGTTTTTAAAGGCAAAAATGGGTTTGACATGTTTTTCATAGTTAGGCACGTGAACTATTAGTGTTGGACTTACAGGTTCAATGACAACACTTGGACTTTTATTCTAATACCATGTTCTTTTTTTGTAGTTTTCATGAGGAGATTTGGAGGTGGATGTGCATTGTAGGAGTACACTTAAAATCAAGCCATGAATTGTGGCATAGGAAAGGGTTTTACCTGAGTCTGCATTTTGAAGAGGCTTAGAAACTTCAAATAGATATAGTCAATAGGAATAGAGACCTTGTCAACATCTATCATACCCTAACTGCTAGCAGTGTAAATGCATTGAAAGTGTATTGTTAGATGGCAAAGCTCTTATAGGCATGTAGAATCATAGCCAATGGAGTTGGATTATCTAGCAAAATGGTTGAAAGGAACACCACTTTAGAATGTGAATTGTTTTAGTAGTTTTCTTAAATAATGAAAAATTGTACATGCATAGATCCTTGATGAGTTATGTTTGTACCTGATAAACCTAAAATGGCTTTGTTGAAAATAGCTAATACCATGTGGAGGATGAAGTCAAAAAACATTGGCAAAAGCCTCCCAATGGTCATCAAAATCTCTAAGCAACAAATGGGAATGTAAAAATATAGTTGGAATTACTCATGTACACATATATAAGAAGTGTGAAATCAATTGCTAAATGCCTATGAACCCTTCATATTTACTATTTGAGAAAATTCCTCAATGAAATGTGCTGATTAAAAATGCAAGAAGAAAAAATAGCAATTGAATTGATGTAAAAGAACAGAAGATTATGATAGATAAAAGAAAATCATTGCTTAATTCAATAATGGAAAATTATAGAATCGTAATAAAACCAAAATTAGGACATTCAAAGAACTACAGATGCTCCAGATTACTCTTGAGAATCAGAGACAATTACCAAGATAGATCTTTTCTAAGTTTTGGGTCAAGATAACATCAAACTCTACTTAACCATCTTGTCTTCTAATGAAATCCTTTAACAGTAAGATTAGATAAAAATACTTTTCAATCTGAAATGGGATTAATATGTAGAACAAAAAGCTGAAGGTACTATCCAAGTTTCATTGACAACATGAATACATTCATTTGCAAAATTTAAAACCCTAACTAACTTAACCAAAATTTTAGACAATCAACTATAATAAATAATGAATATGAGAGTAAAATTGGAAGAATCTAAAAATCAAATGTATTGTCATATTAAAAATTCTTTGTTTTGAAATCCAATAGAAAACTAAAAATCACTACATACCAATTACAATGTAATGTCGAATATAAATATATACTCTTCTTAAAATTATATTATTTAATTTATACTACATCCCTACATGTTCCCTATGAATAGTTATTTCTTTATAATTCCACTTAGTATTATTAATAAACCCATGTACAAACTAAGCAATGAAGTCATCCATGTTAATCTCTACTAAGATCATTCATAACCTATTTTCTTTCCATAATCTATTGATTGCTCATTTCATTGTCCATTCATCTTCTTATGAGATGCAAGGGTAAGACAAAAACCTTCCCAATCAAATATCATGTAAGTTTAATTCAAGTGGCATAATCAATATCTACTAACCTTGTCTTTACAAGACCCTAGGTTCAAATCCCCTAAAAACTAGGCTAGAATTTTGATTAAAAATTTTATTTTACTTTTAATTGTTTATTTTAACTAACTCATTTTTATTTGTATTTAATATCTTATTTAATGTTCAGTTTCAATTAACTTGAGTATAGACATACATTTACACAAGGAGATGAGAGAACTAGGGCCCAAAGGTACACCTACTAGTTAACCAACCTTGCAGAGTTAACACAGTGGAAGAAAAATAAGCACCTTAAAAAAGATCTCTCTCTATACATACATACATACATAAAAAGGCACACACGTGTTTGTGTGTACATATACACATACATATACATAAAGAGAAGCTTCTCTATATATAAATACATACATAGACACACACATATGTGTTTGTATGTATGTATATATACGCATACATATACATAAAGAGAAGCTTCTTTATTCACTTGCTGAGGGAAATATAAAGATATACATGTTTAGAAGGAAGAAAAAAAGAACATTTACATAGATACCTTTTCTCCCCTTGAAGAAAAATGTAGAGCAAGGGCACAGAGATCACAAGGGCACAACATGATAACAAAATCACAGAGCAAGGGAATGGAGATCACAAGGGCACAACATGGCAATGAAATCACAGAGAAAGGGTACAAAGATCACAAGGGCATGACAATGAAATGCAGCGATCACAAGGGAATGACAACGAAATCCTAGATATCCATTGATCTCCACCAATGTTCAAAGCTCTCAACCCTCATTTGGAGCTCTCCACCATCTTTTTCCCACAACTCTCCACAATCGATCAAAACAAATGGGGAATGATTAATGTCATAATTTTTTTATTTTTTTTTTATTAATTCATAACCCACAATCCACAAGATCTCTCTCTCTACATATATATATATATATATATATATATACATACATAGACACATAGATATGTGTGTTTATTTATGTATATATACATATATATACATACATACATATATATACACATATACATACATACATACATATACATACATATGTACATACATATATACATATATACATAACACCAATGCACTTTCTAAGAGTTTACAATTGTTCAACAAAATTAATGTTTTACAAGAAAATGCACCTAAAGAATTGTTAGCTCAAAAGCAAGAACATGGTGTTGAAATAGTATAGAAAGTGCCTGACATGAGAGGTTTGCAAGTGAGGGTGTTGACCAATCTTGAAAACTTGAATGTTGAAATAAAAGCTATCGATGATCAAACACATATGCTAGAGTTACAACACAATGTGAAGTTAATTTTAGATATGATAGAGGAAGATATTTAGAAGTTTGATAATCAAAATTTAAGGCATGAGAGAGAGTTTGTGGCAATATACCAGAAGGAGAGGGAGCGGCTTTAGAAAGAGACTGCACGACAGAAACAACAACTAGACAACATAGAGGATATTATGGGAGCCACTAGATAGAGTCTAGGAAAGGGTTGTGGTAGGTACTATGGCATTGGAATCACTTCCAAGTGTTTTTGAGAATTTACAGTCCAAATATCATGAGGACCACAAGTTGTGCAATTTGTCATGTATTCCATCTGCATTTGCTTATAAGAGTTTTTCAATTATTGGCATAGTCTCTCTGTGATGATCCTAAGTATCCATTGTTTATAAAAGTGTTTCAAGGTTGGGAATGACTTCAACATCCTTTGCATGGTTTAGAGGTAATGTCAATGTGGCAAAGGCTTCTACAAGGGAATGAACCTCGTGATTATGGTATTTACACAGAATCAAAACTTGCATCTTCAATTCCTTACACTCAACTCTTCACTGAAGTTATTCTTCTAGCAGTGAGAATAGTTGCTACAAATTCCTGGGAGCCAAGGGACCCTGAACCTATGCTACATTTTCTGGAGACATGGGATAAGTTACTATCGGCTTTAGTACTTCATAACATTTTGGATCATATAGTGATGCCCAAATTAACAACAGTAGATACTTGGGATCCTCACAAAGAGAGTGTGCCAATATATGCATGGTTACATCTTCAGCTATCATTGTTGGGCCAGTGTATGGAGCCTATATATCCTTGGCTACCATTGTTAGGCCAGCATATGGAGTTTTATTGTTTTATTATTTGGATTTTGGAATATGTATGTAGCTAGATTAATTTTTCTGTTGTGCTAAGATGTAATAAGTACCTTAAAAAAAATCTCTATGTATATATAAAGATATATGGGTAAAAGTACAAAGTTGTGTCACCTTTCAGGTTGACTTATTAGAATGATTGAATTTTAGTATTTTTTTACAAAAATCAATTTTGTTCAAACATGTGATCTAAATACATTCATTCTAGCTAAGTTATATATGGTCTCACGCTTTTGCAATTAGAAAGATCTATTATATGCATGTTTTATACTAGTTTGTATCCAATTACTAGAGAAATAAAATTATTTCAAAAAACTCACGTTTCAATAACTCTTACTATTTTTTATGATTTTTTTTAGTAACATATGAACACCATTTTATAGATCTCAAAGTCGAGAATATTTTCATATACAGTTTATAGATTTTTAATTAGATCATATCAAAAAAAATTTAAAAACTTATGACGTTCTAGAGGAGAGAGTCCTCTTTCAGAATGTATAATTTTTCTTTTGGTTAGAATAGATTTGTTTTGAAAAATGTGGTGGGAGATGAAAACTATCAATTTCAAGTGAGTTGAAATTTGAATCATTATAAAAGAGAAAATATAAGTCTAAAGTCAATTTTTATGTTTGATTGTTCTAACTATATATGTTATTTATAACATAGTCTCAGTTCAAATGGAAATACATTTATTTCCATATAGTTTTGTGGTGGGAACAAAACTCCTATTTTTTAGTGTTTTTCAGAAACTAAAAAATTATCTATAAAAATTAGTAAAATTTATCAATTCTAATTCCAAAAAGTTATTAAAAATTATAATCTTAAACTTCATCCATTTCTACACATTTCATTAGTTTAGTTCAATTTCAAATTATAAATAATAATACCCTTTTTTATGTCATTAAAGATGAACAATTATACTTTTGTTAGCCTTTTCCTTTGCAAAAGGGTGAGACAGATTTGTTCTTTTACCCATACATGTTTATAAGGAAATATAACGAGATACATGTTTAGAAGGAAAAGAAAAGAACATTTACATAGCCCCTTAAAAAAAATCATAGAGCAAGGGCACAGAGATCATAAGGGTACGACACAACAATGAAAGCACAGAGCAAGGGCACAACAATAAAATGTCGAGATCACAAAGGAACATCAATGAAATGCACTAATTACAAGCGCACGACAACATTCAGAGCTCTCCACCCTCATTTGGAGTTCTCCACCCTCTTTCACGTGCAACCCTCATAATCAAAACAAATGGGGAATGGTTTATGTCATGTTTTCTTATTTTTTTGTTTATACTTACGCGAGCATCGCAATTATGATGCCAACATTATTATTGTGATAGCATCGAGGATAATTTCAAAAAAAATATGAAAATCAGAAGGTCCTTTGATATGTTTATAGCACTTGTGTTATCACAAGGTTCTTTGATATGTTTATAGCACTTGTGTTATCACAGTATATCACAATAGATTTAGTGATTTCTTCCTTCATTCCTTTCAACAATTGCTTGACCCATATAATGTTTGAACAATTCACTATTTTAGCAACATATTTAGGCTTAGTTGTAGAATTTGAAATATAGTTCTGCTTCTTGCTTGTCCAAGAAATCAATCTTCTTCCTAAGAAGAAAGTGTTGGAATAAGTATATGGGAAACAAAATACTGAGGAGGGGGGGGAGGGGGTTGAATCGAGATTTCAAACTTTTAGCTTCAAAACCAATAACATAAATCCACACCTAATTCATCTCACAGATCTACCATAAAAATTGAAATATTATAACATAAATGAAATACATCACATCAAAAATAGTTCAACACATAACACAATGATTTGGTAACCCAGAAACACTTCAAGATGAAGGTAAAATTGGGGCGGGGATGAAACCCACAAATCTTCATTGTTGCAACAATAAAGTTAACCTATTAGGGTTAAAATGTTTGATCATAAAATATGATCTACCCTATGAGGGGTCTACCCCATTAAAGTCATAAGAGACTATTAGGTCTCACCTTGTTAAAGGATTTTACACTCACAATGAAGTAAGGACTCTGTTAGGAGGTTTACATAGATTTTTTAAGAGATTTACCCTATCTCAATTAATAATAATTGATTCAGTACTTGACCCTTGATTTTCTCTGCAAGCTAATCTTGGGTCTCCTCCTTGTTATATCTCTAATTTGATCTTTTGATCTGATAACTTTGTTCAATCCTTCACTACTCTAATTACTCTCTGTCTACTCTACTTTCAGACTTCATCTTCACTACTTTTCATGCACATGAGGATACTTGTCCTTATCTCTTCCTTCTTCTTCACACATGCATTTTACCATACTAGTTCTAGGGCTATAATTCTCCTTAAATAGATGTCATGTGAAGGTTCTAGATCAGGATTGACGTCTTACACTTCATCATCTTTTGTTTTTTCAATCCTATTTTTTGATTAGTTGAGTTACATGCCTTGGGATCATTACCTTCTACAATGATGTGTAATCAACTCCTTATATGGCTCTTCAAATATTGAATATCATAAAAAAGTTGACTAAAATGGTTTACATATGTGTTTGTGCCATTACAAACTTATATGTCAAAATTGAACTACTCAACACTTAAGTGTTCTAATGGTCGATCATGTAAACATCTTCATGTTGTTACTCAGATTTTATATAACTATTCTGCTCGGTATAAGTGTTGTATGCTCAGCCTTTTGTAGTGTCTCTTCCATTTGATTTTTGTAAGTCATCCTGATGGATGCAACCTTGTTGATCTTTACTTGAGAAGTGATTGTGATTGAGACCATGGGTGGTCTACACCCTTGTGGTGATTAGATTTATGTTACTATATCAGTTGCTTTGATTATGCTTATGGCTAATTTATGATAGTATGATATTATGATATGTTAGATGGTTTCACTGATGTTTGTGCCAATGGTTACCATGATTGATATGGTATCACAATGTTGTTCTATGATTACCCTAAGATGTGTGCAAAGATTGCATTGTGTATTATTATCCTATTATATTTGACTAGGTTCTTGCAATAGTGGTTAGTCATGTATTTGACCATGTTCACTTATGTGTTTTAAGTTCCTTTTTATGTTGTTTAAACAACCATTATTAAATGCTTAAATAATTAGAAATGAATTGTCCATGTTGTATTCATTGGTTATGTGCTATGGATATTTACCTTGTTTATTTTGATAATTCATGCAAAATAGTTATTTAATGTAATTTAATGCATTTATCACTTCATCTATATTATTATATGCAATTGCACTTGATCATGTTGTTCAGTGTGTATGATTTATGTCCTTGGTAGTGGCACATGCAGTTAGTGATTTAGTTGTTCACATCTAGCCAATATCATCCATGTATGGTGGACATATCATATTTAATTGTTTAAATTAAACCCTTCGGTGATTTAATAAATCTGGACTCATTTGCATTATATGATTAGACCTATGAGTGTGTTTGTGCATTTTAGAGATTTGCAATTGTCACGAAAGTTATTAAGGAATACTATAATTTTTGGTTTAAGGGAATTTTGGACTTTATCTTATTTTATTTCATTTCATTAGCTTTGTCATAGTTGAATTCCAATTACTTGGAATAGCCTATTTTTGTTTGGGCTAATTTAGGGTTTAACTAGGTGATAAGGTTAATTATCCTAATCCTTTTATTCACTTCAAAATTGAATATATATCCAAAAAGGAATTTTATTCCTCACTTCTCACTTTTTGAAATAGAAATTTGAGAGCAAATTCCAAATCCTCTTCAAGAGGAAATATTGTTCTGTTTGTTGTGGGAGCTACGGGCATGAGATCATCGCGAGGTTGGCCTCATTCGATCCAGCTCGGGGAGACCTTGGATTGCTGCAATTTTTGGCATCTTCCGCAAGATTTTTATTTTATTGTTCATATCCTTGTTTTGCCCTTTTGGCTGTCAAGTAGGGCTCTCTTATTTTCTTGTTTCAACTCCATTTCTGCTTCTTTTTTTTGTAGTTGTATATTAGGAAGTTGAGAACTAGTGTTTTCCTCCATTTCTGATTGCCAGCTCTACTCGGTTGGGCGGGTATGAGCATTTCCCTATTTTTCAGGATGGGGGTTTGGGGTTTTACACTATTATGCTCGCCATTTTTGCATACGGGGTTCAAACTCAATTTTTATTGGATTTTTGTGGCTCATCTACCTAAGGGTAGATGGGGTTTTATTTTCATTGATTTTTTTCAATGTTGGGTTTTTGAGGTTTTCACCTCGATTTGTGTCCACCTAGTTTTCTTGGGTTTTCTTGGCATGGTGTTGGTCATGGATTTAGATTATTTGTAGGATTTCTATCCAACCACTATTGCATCTTTATGTTTGCATTGGAATGTGTGTTGCATCCATACCCCCAGATTTAGGTTGGTTGAGTGTGTTCGTGATATTTGGTGTTGTTGCCTCATTGGAATTCATGTAGAATCCGTACTCCTAAATATAGGTCAGTTGAGTGAGATTTTTGTACTTATTTGATTGTTGTGTTTCTCATATTCAACCTTGCATTTCTATTATGTGATTAATTCATGAAGTTGGTTGTGCCCACACACGAGCACGTGTGCGTGTATTTGACAGAATCTTGTGAGACCTTAACTCTCAGATATAGGCTGGTTGAGGGATTGTTCATTTGGGGTTGAGTTGGGAACTTGTATTGCCTTTGGGCACTCATTGTGAGATGAGCATGGGTATGTAGGGTAGACATGTGGAGTGGCTTCTCTCATATACCCAGTTGTATTCTAAAAAGGTAACATGAAGAAGTTCTAATAAGTGATAAATAAATTAATAAATGGGTACTAAAACTTAATGAAAGATAAGATTATAGAACACTTGGCCTCCTAAGGGAGTTTATCGAAGATACATTCTGAGTCTGGCCTCCCAAGGGAGTTGATCGAAGGCTCGAAGTACTTGCGCTACCCGATGACAAGTAAGAACACTCCACTAGAGCCCCTACATAATTGTCCATAGAGGGTCTGACCAATGACCTAATGTATTGCATTTTCTTCATGAGCATATAGATGTTGTATCATGTTCTTGATTGGCATGTGTGTTATCCATGGGTGATTTTCTTCTGCGATTGTGGTTGGATCATTATCTCTATTAGCACGACAGGGGTGAGCCTATGGGTTCCATGTGGTTGGGAGGTGTAGCTACCTATACCACTGCTGGGGAGAGGTGTACAAAGATGGTCTATTTCCAATTGCGACCGATGCTTGATGTTTCACTTGGTATATTTGGGTTTTTAGAGTATGTTTCCTTATGATTTATGCTTTAATTGGAATGCTTGGATATCATGTTTAGATGATGTTAGTTTCATTGATGCATTCCTTTATTATGAGGTTTTAGCATATGGTTAAATGATGTGATTCACTATTAGTTGGTGTATCTATGTTTTGTTGGATTAGCATGTTAGATCTTCTTGTTTTATGATGTTATTACATTGTAGTAGTAACACCCTCATAAGAAAACTCTATCTAGTTGGCAGTTTGGGATGTTGCGCGTGGGAACTGGCTAAGACCTTTGAGGTTTAATGATGCTATTGCAGTTGGTAGGAACTACGCATGAGTTTTAGTTGTGTTGGTGCCAAGTGTTTATGTTTTCCTTCATATGATGTTTGGTTTATGAACCATGTAGGTACATTGTGATGTTGCTTTTTACATTTTCTTTCATATGTTGTTATGGATTAAATGCATAGATTTTTTTCCTTCTTGTTGCATGGTGTCTTGTCTCTTATGCTCTAATCGAGTGATCATTCCTTGATTTACATGGATGTAGTACTCCCCGGTGTGGAGGTCTTATGTTTTTATGCTTTTTTTGTCTTGCCTCATTATTGCATTGTTGGCATTTCTTGTATGGGAAGGGCAGTTCCTCATGCAAGAATGTATTGTCTCACGAAGATATACATTCTCCCTCGTGCAAGCATGTACTTCCTTGTGTGAGAAAGTACTTCCTTACGTGGAGTGTGTACTTCTGAGTTAAGATAAAGATTCTAGGAAATTTTAGGGCTTCAAGTTTTTTGACTTAGCCAAATTTTAGGAGTCAACATTTATCTTTCAGCATGGTGTTTAGTAGATGAGTGGTTGTAACTTTGAGCTCTCGTCTTATGCATGACCATTGTTGGTGTCTGCTTGAGATTCTTGATTATGATATGTTTAGTGGTTATGGACTTGTATGTTTAACCATGCTAGGAGCTTTTACTTTGGGTTTGAAAGAGAACATCCCCTCGGTATATTCTCATAATTTATGTGGTCTTGGTTTGTAAGTTGCGGTTTAGAGCTTGGAGAACTTTGGAAGTAGTTGTAAGACTTTCGCTAGTGTAGGTGAACTTGTGAGTCTTGCCATGTTCCCTATTCTTATCATATTGTTTTGATGTTTCACTCTTGCACTTGGTTACTAATGTTGTTGTTAAGTAACTTATCTTAAGAAAAAAATTATTTAGTGCATGTTTTATCCTTGTGTTCCAAGGATCTCTAGGTGAGCCATTACACCTTTACTAGATAACTTGATCGTAGTGATGACCTTGTAATCTTGCCCAGTAAATGACTAAGTGTTTGGACACTAATCAGCAACATAGGCTTAGAGATCAACAGAAAGCTCATCCACTTGTGTTCTTTTTCTCATTAATATTTCCTACCCAATCAACATTTGTATAAACCTTCAGTCAAAATTTGTCACTTCTCTTGTACCATAGTCTATAGTATTATGTTCCTTTCAAGTATCTCAATATCCTTTTTATTGTCATCATATGGTTTTCTCTGGGATTAGCAGAGAATCTAGCAACAATATCAACATCTTTTGCAATGTCAGGTCTTCTATGTACAACATATTGTAGTTTTCCAATCATTGACCTATATAATGTTTGATTCACCTTAGTAGAATCATCATTATTTGACAATTTGTGTCCAATCGCCATAGGTGGTCTAACTAGTCTTGAGTCTTCCATCTCAAAAGTCTTCAAAATTTCTTTGATATACTTAGATTGAGTCATGAAAAAACCTGTATTCATCTAATACACTTGTAATCCAACAAAGAATTCCATCTCTCCAAACATTGACATTTCAAACTCCTTTTTCATTTGATCAACAAATGACTTTCTTGATGAATCTTTCCCTCCAAATATGATATCATCAACAAAAATTCCACCTTGCAATATCTTATTTTTAGAGTCACTTTTTAAATATAGATTGGTATTGTCATTAGTTCTTGCAAAACCAGTTTTTGCCAAATAATTGTGTAACCTTTCATACCATGCTCTAGGGGCTTGTTTTAAACCATATAAATATTTGTGTAACTTACATACCATATTCTTTTTTTTGGGATCAACAAATCCTTTAGGTTGTTCAATGTAGACATATTCCTCTAGCATTCCATTTAGAAATGCAAATTTTACATCCATTTGGTGCACTTTGAATCATTTGTAAGTAGCATATGCAAGAAAAGTTCTCACTCCTTCCAACCTTGCAACTAGGGTGAAATTTTCATCATTGTCAACTCCTTCCTCTTGTGCATATCCCTTACAAACTAGTCATGTCTTTTTCCTTGTGACTTTACCTTTCTCATTCAGGTTGTTTCTAAAAACCACTTAGTTCAAATCAAATTCTTGTCCTTTGGTTTGGGAACCAATGTCCATGTCTTGTTTTTCTCAATTCACTCAATTTTTGCATGCATTGCCTTGATCCAATCTTCATTCTCTAAACCATCTTTGACACATTTAGGCTTATATTCACATAATAAACATGTATAATTCTTCATTCTTTTTCTTGTCATGACTCTTGAATCATTATCTCCAATGATTTGATCTGGTGCATGATGTTTTCTCACATACTTTGCCAATACAGGTTCAAGTCTTGGTTCTTCTTGTTGTTGTTCACTGGATTCAACATGTTCAACTTTTTCAATTATTTTTTGCTGCAACTCGACTTCCTTTGTCTGATGGTTGGCAGTATCTATTTGTGACTCAACTTTTTTGGCGTAATGCTCAATGGATTGTTGATGCTCGAAGAAACTATGCTGCAAAACCTCGGTAGTGTCTAGCTATTGATGCTTTGCAACAACCTTTTCTAGTTCAAGTAAGGTGCTAGTTTCACCTTCATAGATATAGACAAACTTTCTATAGTATTTAGGTATTTTCTTGCATTATTCTTCATTTTTCTCTACAAATTCATCAACTTTAACATTTGCACTTTCCACAATTGTGTTAGTGTTAGAATGCAAACACTTATAAGCTTTTCTCTTAGTGGGATAACCTAGAAATATGCCTTCATCACTTTTTGCATCAAGTTTACCTTTTCTTGCATCTTTCAATATGTAGCACTTGCTTCCAAAAATATTAAAATGTTCACATTTAGTGCATATCCATACTAGATTTCAAAATCTATTTTGTTTGTTCCTTTCTTCACTTCAACTCAGTTCAAAGTATAGACTGCAATGCTTACAACCTCTCTCCAGTACTTTTTCTGAAACATCCTTCTCCATCATTAGTGTTCTTGCACAATCCATAATTGATCTATTCCTTCTCCCAGTTATACCATTTTGTGGTGGAGTCCTTGGTGCACTCATTTGTCTCTTGATACCTTTATCATTGAAAAATATGTTGAAATCATCTAAGATGAATTCGCCACCTTTGTCTCATCTCAAGCATTTCAGACTCTTTCCTATCTCTTTTTCAACTCTAGCCAAGTACAACTTAAACATTTGAAATATATCATATTTTTCTTTAAGAAAGATTACACTCGTCTTTCTAGAAAAGTCATCAACAAAAAAAAAGAAATATTTGTCACCATAATAGATTTTGACTCTAATAGGACCACACAAGTTAGTATGAACCAACTCCAAAATATCATCAGAAGAATAGGTCTGTCTCTTGAAACTAGACTTCTTTATTTTCCATTTGACATTGTTTGCACATCACTTTATCGAGTTTGCTTAGTTTTGATAACCCTCTAACTCTTTTCATCTTACTAATGTTTATCAAAGTTCACATAACATAACCTCTTATTCCATAACCAAACATCTTCACATTGTGCAAACATACAAGTGTCTTCAGATAGGTCTAGATAGAACAAGTTACCTCTTATTTTCTCTCCACTTCCAACTAGTTCACCACTAACATCATAGATCTTTCCCTTCTTGTTCTAGAAATCAACTCTATGGCTTGAACTTATCAATTGTGCCACACATAACAAGTTATATTTCAAACCATCAACCCAATATGCATTATCACATTTGATCTTATCATTCAGTTTAATTGATCCTTTACCTTTCACATAACATGGTGCATCATTACCAAACTTAACACTACTTCCATTATAATGATCTAGCTTCTCAAACTTACTTGTATCGCCAGTCATATGATTTAAGCAACCACTATCAATTATCCGTCTATAATTCTTACTCACATGTGAAATCAATGCAATTTTCTCATCTTCGTATGAATCATATTTCATTGCAACATAAACAACTTCTTCATCATGACCATCAAAATTACTGTTAGAACCATCCTCTTCAGCAATATAACAAGATTTCTTACCTTTGACCTTGTAGTCTCTTTTATCTTTGTTGCCTTTATTGTCTCTATCATCTCTCCTTCCTTTGTACTTGAAGTCTTTCCTTTCCTCTTTCTCATCTCTATCAAGACATCCAGCAAAAATATGACCAACTTTATTACATGTAAAATACATAATAAGAAGTTTACCTTTGTATTTGTCTTTTCCTCTAGGAAGTCTTCTAGCCAACAATGTTTCAAGATCATCAAGGTCGTCATTAGATCCACCATCACTTTCTACATACTTGCTCTTTTTATTTTTCTTAGATCCATCAAGGGTTAGTTGTGCTTTGAATGCAGATTCAACATTAGTAGGGGAATAATTATCAAAATTTGATAATTCAAATGCAGTAAGCCTACCAATCAAACTAGTTAAGGTCAGATCATTACCAAGCATATATCTCAGTTCTTGAATTATAGATACTCTAATTGCATAGATAGGAAGTAAAGTCCTCAATACCATACTTATCATAATCTCATCAGATATGTCTCCTCCAAATCCTTTGATAGCATTCACCACTTCTCTGATTCAGCCACAATACTATGCAACAGTTTCACCTTCTTTCATTCTCATGTCATCAAATTTTCCTCTCAAGCTTTTTACCTTAGCTCTCAACTCATTTTTGTCTCCTCGATGGATTTTTTCCAACTTGTCCTACATTTTCTTAGTAGTATTGCATTCCTTCACATCATCAAATTCTACATGACTCGAGGCTTTCGCAAGTTCAATCATCATTTAGTTGTGCTCCCATTTCTCTTTCATTCGTTCAATTGTCATAGGTATAGGCACCTCAATGTATTCATTGTCCAAATAGTAAGATGCGGAATCCTCAATACAAGATAAGTGCAATCTCATCAGCCTTTTCCATGATGTTAAGTTCTCCTTGTTCAGCTTAGGTATCTCTCTCTTGTACATCTTGACCTTTGGCTTGTGTCCCTTCAAACTTTCCTTTCAAGAACAAAGATCCAATACCAATTATTATAATGATTTAGAATAACTAAGAGGGGGATGAATCACTTATCCTTAGGTCTAGATGTATTAATTAAACTTTTAATAACTTCAAACAGATTAATCAATCTGATATACCCACTCAGTGTATATAGCATATCATCAGCAATTTAACATTTCATGTAACTACTCAACTCACTATCTCTATCTGCCAACAAATAAACTACTGTAAAATATAGCATGCATAACAATAATTCCACACATGAAAATAACACTTTGACACCTGAATTTAACGTAGAAACCCAATTTGGGAAAAACCACTAAGTAACATGCTACCGATTTTCACTCTTTTGAAGTGATCTCAGTTAAGAGCCAGCCCTATTAAATGTTATACAATACATTATTAAAGGATTTAATCACTCTATTAGGAGTAGTCTTGTTAGAGGACTTTATATCATTCCATTAGAATGTCACCTTGAGTAAAGAATTTACAAAATGATTGTTAGGTCAACCTTGATTAAAAGATTTTGACTAATACAATGGTTAGAATGTAACAGTCGATTTGATCTATAAAGTACAACTCACTTAAAAAATTAAGATCTCCATTCGCTCATTTGTTGGTTCATTGACTAGCCTCCATTAACATCTCCATCACTAATCTACTTGGCATCTCCTCAAGCAATCACTCTTCACCAAAATCTTCACACTTCACATCTATTGTTATGCTCTTCACAACTTCTCCTTAAGATCATGTTGCCACATTTATGGTCTATCCCTTCTAAACTTCTAGATTGGAATGAAAAATTTGATCCAAGTCCATGTCTAGGTAGCCTTGGGTGGCTCTCTTCTCGTCAAGCCTTGAAGCTTGCCTTGTGCAGGATCTTGGGAAGTTTACTGATCTGTTACCTTTCACAATCCTCTATACAAAACACTAGCAAATCAAATGTGCCATGGTCCTTTAGTGACTTAGGATTGGGTTGGATTTTTGTTGTGTCTTCCCGATGAGAAGAAAGTCATGAAATTCATTCTGCAATAGTAATTGGCTCTCAAGTTTGGTTCAGTCAGAAATTCTCTTGTATTGATACTCTTTAGTCACAAACGAAGTTCATCAAAGCAGTTTCCAACACAAGTAAAAGAGGCATCTCCAAGGACAATTTCAAATGAAATTGAGATGGAAAGAACAGAAGAGCACAAGCTTAAGTCAATGAAACTCTTAGATTGTTGGAAAATCTAAGTTTTTGTGTTCAGCAGAGTTTCATCCGACTGACTGCTCTCCTCGAAGGAAGCAAAGGTGTTTGAGGCTCATAAGAATGAAGAGGTTAAAGTCAAATTAGATTTAATGGCCCCATCTTTCCTATAAAGATTAAATGATCGATACGTAATGATCACGTTGAATTGAAAGTCGTCGATCTTCGAGCCTAGTTGATCGAGTTAATCTTGGTTGTCAATGCAAAGACAGATCGATTGTCGTCATTTAATCCTTGAAATAACATGGCAAAGCAAATAAAATTCAGACTCCAGTTAGAAGACACCATCTTATAGACCCACAATGTACTAAGCAAAAGGTTAAGACTCGGTCTAATCTAATGGTCCCCACTTTCCCACTAATAAAAGATGTGCACTAGATAATGATCACAAGTTCACAGGAACCGTAGATCTTGTACGGCTAAAGTTACTGGTCCCATTAAATATTGATCATCGATCTGGGGCTAATTGACGGTGGTGATGAAGCAAACTGGGTGCAGGCAGAAGTATTTTGATCAAATGAGATAGTTTCGAGCGGGCCAAGGGTCACAAGCGAAGGCTAAACTACACCCGATAACGTCTCCCAGGATCCCACAGATAAAATTTGGTGTTCAGTTAAAGGCCATGAGACAACAGGAGTCGTTGATCTCATTTAGTGCAGAGATCCACTTAAGGTACTTGGTCCCACTTATCATGACCATCCAATTGGAGGGAATCAACGGTAATATTTTAATCCATATAAAGTGTAGTGCAAGATTAGTATGAAGATTAATCGTGGTCATTGATCCGGCGATGAAGAAAGTTAAATCGATGGTCAATATCACCAGTTGAAGAAGTGAATCAGTGTGGAGTCTAAAAATGTGTAACATAAAGGCATGTAAGTAAAGTTTAAAAGAATTTTGCCAAAGTGTTTCCCAGTTATAGAAGTTCATTACTTTTGTGGTCTCCTTGACTTAGAGACAACCCACGAAGATTATTATCCGGAAAAAGAAGAAAGTAAAGTGTCACTTCACAGAATATTTAGCGGAGATGTCGCTGCTCGATATGAAGGAAAAGTATTACCAGATTGAATCACAATTGTTGAATAAGTAATGAAGGAAGAGAAAATCAGTCGTAAGCATTAAATTTCAAAGCATCACCTCTGCAACTAAGAAATCCACCCATGGAGTAGCCCAGAAGGCATTTTCCCACAGGATTCAATCTAATCATTTTTTGAGCTATGCAAATGAGTTTGTTCATTCTAGAAATATCAGAGAGGAGCTCCAATTAGAGTAAAGAGATTTTTGAGCTTCTTGGGGTCAACATTCAAAGGACGGCCCAAATAGAGTTATTCAATGGCAAAGGAGTAGTCTTTGCACTGTAATTCCAAATATTGATTAAGCATGGCTCTCTTCGGTTGGAGCATTATGCATGAATTTTAGAGAAAGATAAGCATGCAAAAGAAGTGTTATACCAGAGCATGTGTGCATGAAAGAGTTGGTAGGAGAATCTAAGCTGATAGGACATTACTTCAGAAATTAGGTGCCATGAAGACCAGTCAGAGAGTCACAAAAGAAAGGATCTTAAATGTCTCTGCCTCATTTCAATCAAATGATTATGTAACGGGCACTTGCTCTCTATTTAGACTCTATTCTTCTATTATTCTTAGTTATGTCTCTGAGATGTAATAATGATATGTAACTGGCCAAATCTCAAAGAACAAAAGGCCTATATATGTAACCATTTGAGATTCAATAAAGATCGACAATTTACTATGCAATTTCCCCCTCCTTGACTAACCTCTGCACCTCTGCTGCCAAAGTCTGACAGTCTGAAATCATGGTATTATGCTCCCCTGATAAGGTTTGGAATTCAGTTGACAATGCCGCATGATCATCTCGCAAGTTCAGTATTCAAGATGGGTTATTGGTCTTTACCCAGGATCGAGTCTACCTTCCTAAGTGGAAGAATGTAAGGAGGGAAGTCCTACATGAATGTCATGATAGTCCTTGGGCAGGTCATCCAGGGCAGAAGAGGACCCTTGCATTGCTTGAAAGAGGGTTCTATTGGCAGAATATGAGAAAGGATGTAGACGAGTATGTCAGGAGTTGTCTCATTTGTCAGCAGGACAAGGCGGTGACCAGACCTCCAGGAGGTTTGTTGCAGCTGCTTCCCGTTCCAGTAAGACCATGGGCAAGTGTAAGCATGGATTTCATCACAGGGTTGCCTGATGTGAACGGGTATACAAGTATTATGATTGTAGTTGACAGATTCTCCAAGTATGCCACATTTGTAGCGTGCAAGGCACCATGTAAGGCGGAGGATGCTGCGGATTACTTTTTCAGGAATGTGGTGAAGTATTGGGGTGTTCCATTGAGTATCATTAGTGATCGGGATGCCAGGTTCACCAGCACATTTTGGAAAGAGTTGTTCAAACTGATTGGGACAAAGTTACTCATGTCGACGAGTCATCACCCGGAGACAGATGGTCAGACTAAAAGGATCAATGAGATTCTGGAAGATTATCTGAGGCACTTTGTTTGGTCGGACCAATCCAATTGGCCAAGGCTATTGGACTCAGCTCAGTTCAGCTACAACATGCAGAAGAGTGCATCAAGTCAGTTCTCACCATTTGAGTTGGCAACAGGCCAGCAACCACTGACTCCTCATACCGTTTTGAGTGGATACATAGGAGAAAGTCCATATGCAAGGAAAAGGTTGCAAGAGTGGCATGACCAGGTAGATCTTGCTAAGCATAATTTGGCCAAGGCTGTTGAACGAATGAAGCACTATGCAGACTCAGGGAGGATGTAAGGGGTGGATGATTCGCATAAGGGGAAGGGTCGTCCCCTGGTTGAGACAAAGGTCTTTAAGGGACTTGTCAACTGTACGGACAATTTCTAATGCGAAGTGGGTTGGGCACTTATAACTATTATAGGGGGAAGAAGAGTACCCCGACCGTTCTAAAACGAACGTCTACATGTGATTGCTTTTATTCTCCAAAACGAAGTGTCATGGTGTAGAAATGCAAGGAGGCACACAACAGCTATCAGCGAGCAGAGTGTTCTAAAATTGCGGTGTGGTGATGTGAAGCAGAGTAGAGATAGTGAAGTGCTAAGAGCCAGTGTGACTTGGGCTCCCCATCTGGGGGAGGCCTGGGTCTTATCCGTGTAAGCCAGCCAGGGGTCAAGAGAGATCCAGGGTTGCTTCGACAAGTTCCAACGACACAGGGTGTTGGGGGTGTGGAATCTACATGAGGAGCAACAGCCAAGGTTGGGTGAGGTGCATATGGTTGTGCCGGTGTTCTAAGAGTGGATGCACAACTAGGGGTGGGAACTTGTATTGGGTGCTAGGGAAAGCACTCGGGTAGTGATCAACAATACTGTTGAGCTTGATGTAACATGGGCCAAGGGCCATTGTGATAATCAATAAAGCTACTTGTTACCCCAAAATACTGTGTTCATTGTGTGTTGAGCTTTATTCCGCTGTGCAAGATATTTTGTATTGTGCTGACCAAGGTGTATGCAGGAGCTGAGCTAAGGGAGTAAGGAGACAGGCGTAGTCTGGGATCGTCCCATCTGGCGAAGATCGCTAGTGCCGCACGAGGTAAAAACCTAGCCCCGTGACAGATACTGAGTGAGAATCAAAGTTTTATGGAGGGATCGATTGATGTAAGGAATTGGGATTTTTTTAGTCTTAATGGCCCATTAGGATAGGCAGGTCTCATGATCGATGGTCACTATAGATCCCTTGCATTGTCTCTTGTTTGTTGAGCCAGTCCTGCACTAGTGCGTTTGAAAATTAGGATGCAACCTAACCAGGAAGTCATCGATGCTGGTTTTGACATGGACCTTGAGCCATTTAGGTTGGGAAGCATTCCAATTCTCAGTGTATCTGCATTTAGTTAGTGTTAGATGCATGTAGGAGTAGAAGTCAAGTTAGGAGTAGCTTTCAACCCTAACTGAGTATCCTGTAGTTATAGGTTACTTGGTTATTTTCCTCTATTGCTCTCAGGTCAAGAGAATACCCCACATTTTGATCTATTAAAAATATCACTCTTTGAATATCTTACGCATAGGGGAGTTGTACCCTCAAAATTTAGGGGTCTTTGATAGCATACCTATATTGACCCGTTATGTTGGTAATAGTTTGGTTCTCATAACACTAGGCAAGGAGTCAAGGTGAAAGCCAATTTCATGAGAGCGAAAAACTATTCACCAACAGTTTTTGGCAACTCTGTTGGGGAAAACCTGAATGAGTCTCTGGTGTTAATGGATTTTGTTGAAGAATGATCTTATTAGATTCTCTTGTGCTTAAAGATCATTGTTCCCAGTAAGTAAAAATTATCTTGTACGTTCAGGATTTGCGACTCTGTACAATGGTCATGCCAAATACGAAGACCGGGAGAAGGTTGAGGCCTAATCCCACTGTCATGAAACTTAATGAGATGAAAGACAAAGCACTCTAGGAGATCTTAGCTCTTTATAAAGAAAGAATGTCTCATGTCATCCAGATAAATATCAGCATACAAGATGACCACATTTCCACGTCACTGTGGAGTGTATATGTGTCAGATTCCATAAGCTGAAAGATCCGCAAGAGTTTGGAAGAGAAGAGCCAAAGATAAAGCAAGCAGAGTCGAGGCTCAGTCCCACTCTCGAAGAACTTCATGCAACGGAAGGCAAGGTGCTTTGTGAGCTCTTGGGTCACTATAATGAGAGCATCTCTTACGCAGTCTGCATGAATCTCAACATTGGAGATTATCACACTTAGATGTTGCTATGGAAGCACATATGTTCTCGATTTCATTAGCTAAAGGATCTGTAAGAATGTGAAACGAAGATGATGAAGCTGAAGCAAGCATAGATAGTTGAATATTAAGAACTTTAGTAAAGTCACCTAACTCTATCTCCCATATCTTCTCAACTTTGCGGGAGCAGGTGAGTATTCATGATGATGCATTTAGAGAAAATAATTCTTCGTCGGATTCTTTTGATGAAGCAAATCTCAATTCAAAGGTGGATAATTATCATCTTGTTCTAGAGGATCCATTCCATCATGTGCAGCCAGCAGGTAAGACTCTAATGACAACTGATGAGATGAACAAAGAAGATCAGCCCATGAGGAAGTCTTGCTAGAACAAAGAACAATATCAAGATGATAAAGTGACGTTACTCACTAGTAAGGGTCTACTTCTTGATGAAGTTTCGGTGGAAGAAAAGAGTCATGTAATGAACTGTCAGCCTGTGGACAACTGTGCATTAACAACGAACACAAACCTCCTTGGAAAGGAGGAAGAGGTCGTTTGTGGGTCCTTATCATCTCTTAGAAAAAATGATTCATCTCAGAACGACCTAGTTATCAATTCAAATCAAATTAAAGAGGGGTTGTTCGTGGGTGATCCTTCTTTCCGTTCTCCTGTGTTTAAACCTGCTAGTTGAATTTCTGAGAATAATGATGATACATTGGTAGATAGAAAGAATTAGAATAATTGCATATCTAAGGATGGTTTGATCCTTAATGGAAATGAGGCAAATATTTGTCAAATGGGGGAACCTATGTAGAAGGTGTCTTTCTTTTCCCCGGTTGATGAAGCCCAAGTATGTGAGAGTAACACTGAAAGCCCTGGTGTTAATCAACCCACTTTTGTTAAGGAGGTGTCTAACCATCATCCTCTCTTCAATACAATAGAAGAACATCTGGAGAATACTATCATAATTCCTGAGGAAGATTAAGTGATCTATGATGAGGTATTGCTATTCAGACCTGAGTGGGTATCTAGCCAATTCTTGCATACTATCCGGAAGATTCGAGTCATATTGTTTCTCATAGGAGCCCTGCTAGGAAGTAAAAATTAGTTGTGGAGAAAATCATCCTACTTCTCCCAACAAGTAATATACCTGCATTAGCATAAGCTTCCATGGTTGACTTAACAAAGTAGATGGAAGTTGGAGAAAACTATTGTCTCAATGTAAACAACAAGATTAGTCAGAAACAATAGTTATCATTGACTAAGATGTTGTTGGAACATAAGCAAGATATTGCCATAGTATATGCAAGGACTTGATCCAAAATTATGCACCCATAATGTTTATATTAAATAAGTAATTTTACCTAGAAGACAACCCGGAAGAAGGATTAGTCCTTCCCTTAGAGAAACAATAAAAGGTAAATTGTAAAAATTATTAAATGCTAGTTTTGTATACCTTGTATCGGCTAGTCAATGGGTTTTACCTTTAGTAATCATTCTTAAGAAAGGTGGAACATGGAGATTCTATGTAGACTATAGTGAACTGAATAATGCAACTAAGAAGGACCATTTTTCCTTGATGTTTATTGATCAAGTTTTGGAATCCCTGGTCAGTAATCATACATTTTCTTTTTGGATGGATACTAGTGGGTATAATCAAATTATAATTACTCTTGAAGATCAAGAGAAAACATCCTTTGCATGCCCATGGGGAACCTATGCCTATTCAATCTTACCATTTGGGATCTACAATGCCCCTTCAACATTCCAAAGAGCAATTATTAGTACCTTCTAAAATATTCCCATGATTACATGGATGATTTTATAACCTATGGTGCTACTTATGAAGAAGCTCTAGAGAATTTAGGTAGAGTGTTAAAAAGGTGTAAAGAATATAACTTGTCTTTGAATAGTGACAAATACTTCATGATGATGTAAAGCGTGTAGTCCAATATCAATACATATCTCAAGCAAGGATACAAATTGATCCTACTAAGATATAAGTCATACTAAATTTATACATGCCTACAAAAGAAAAGGATGTCAAAATTTTCTTAGGATATGTTGGTTACTATAGAAGGTTTATAAAGGATTTTGGTAAAATGGTAGAATGACTATACATCTTGTTAAAAATGATTTAGAGTTTCAATGGACCACTGCCTCTAATGAAGCATTCATGTACTTGAAGTTTATTCTTACCCAAGCACCTATATTTAGAGGATCTAATTGGTTAGTTCCTTTTCACATTCATATAGATGCATTAGACTATGTCATGGAGTAATATTGAGAGAAATAGATGGTACTATTCAAAAAAATTATTTATCTCATCAGTAAAAAATATTTAAGGATTAGAGTTGAATAATACTATCATTGAGAAGGAAATTTTAGTTGTAATTTATGCACTAAAAAACCTAGACACTATATAACTGAGTACAAAAAAATAGTTCATATTGACCATGCAACCAATAAATACCTAATGAATAAACCTACAATCATTGGACAATTAGTGAGATGGATTTTCTTGATGTAAAAATTTGACCTCACTATCGTTGGCAAGCCAAGGAAAGCTAACATAGTAGCTTAATTTTTTCCAGACTACAAAGTGATAATGATTATAATATAATTGATGATATTTTTCTAGATGAGAATTTGTTTTCCATTTCTATCAATACTCCATGGTATGAAAATTTAGCAAATTATTTAGCTACTAACAAACTACCTCACTTTTCACCAAAGGAGAAGAGGTGATTAGTTGAGAAAAGTTTTTATTTTTCATGGATAGCAGATTTTCTATTCTACATGGGTCTTGATCAAGTCATGAGGATATATGTAAGAGAGGATAAAACTTATGATATACTGCATGCATGCATACCATGATGATCCTTGTGGAGATCCTTTTGTAACAAAGTGAACAAAAATAAAGTATTAGCAATAGGGTATTACTGACCTAGATTACATAAAGATGCAACTAAGTACATAATGAAATGTGATAGATGCCAAAGGAAGGGTAGATGTACTAAATATGATGAAACGCCTTTCTATTTACAAGTGGAAGCTATCCCTTTTGATAAGTGGGGTTTTGATTTTGTTAGACAATTAGATCCTCTATGTAATGGTAAGTCCTCTATTCTGGTATGTATTGATTATGTTAAAAAATAGGTTAAAGCCAAGGAAATGAAGCATGCAAGAGATAATAAAGTTCCAAAATTCTTGTATGAGGAAATATTTACTAGGTATGCTGTTTTGAGAGAATTAATAATGGACCAAGGAGATCAATTTATTTTCAATTTGATCACGACCTTAATAGAAGAATGTAAGATTTAGAATTGGAAGTCAAGTCCATGTCATTCTTAGGAAAACTGAATGGTTGAGATAACTTATAAGGAGATTAAACCAATCCTCACCAATACAATTTAGATGCATAAGAAGGATTGAAATAGCAGACTTCTTGAGGTTGTTTGGACCTATAGGATCACTTGGAAAACAACTAGATTTACTCCATATGCACTACTCTAGGGAAAAGAAAATGAATATTTTTTGGTTGTTCTAAATGTGTGTATTAATAGGTCAACATGTAGATGGAAGAATGCATATATTCTTCACCGAGCCTGAGATTTGATGGATTCATTTACTTCAGTGTCCTGTTACACATTTTGTGAAGGTAATGCTCTAGTGGACACTCTTGCAAATATTGTGTGTGACAAAATTCCACTAGATTCAATGACTTTAAGTGTGGTTAGTGACAACGATCCTCAAATCCAAGCAACTATCAACTTGGATAGAGAAGGTCTTGATTGGTTGGTACCGATCTTGTGCAGGCCTTCCATGTTTTGGTGTCAGTCTACTCCCACATTGATCCTATATCTGGTTTTCTTCATTCCTATGAGGGATTAAATGGCTCTCTTGACTTCTGACAATTATACCTTGAACAACTCACTGTTGTTCAATTGTTCTCACTTAATTTCCTTTGTCCTTCTCACAATTAGTAACATCCCCAACACATAGGTAGTGGTTGTCTCCTAAGTTTCAACCAATTTCAAATCTTTATTTGGCAGAGGGTGATTGATTGAATCTATAGTCGTACCTTAGAACATTGAATGAGTTTAATTACTCTCCTGAACATGTTGCATCATCAAAATATTTGGTTGTACATACATAGGAATTTGTGGAGTAAATCACTTCAACCCACTTTGCTCGCTTGTCATCCTTTATTGCAATTTGTTCAAAGATGGAAAGTGTAGTTATTGGGATAAGTTTCCCATAGCACTTTACAAATTTTTGATGGTTGACATGAGGGAGATGTCACTTTTCTCTCAAATGGTAACTTTCTTGAGGAAGTATACTCTCGACATGTCATGCAGCATTTCCCAATGTCATTTTATGGGTTCTATTTATACCCATTCCTGTTGGGTATTATTCACTCCCATTTGTCATCAACCCATGCATAGAAGAACACATTTGAAGTTGTGTTGTCTGACAAAACAAATAGTACACTGGAATTTGGAGACAAAATCTACAAAAAGTGTAAGAAGTTGGTCGTAGTAGGAAAGACTATAGGACGTTGAACTGGTGATGCAAAATAAAGACTACAACAATGTGAAAAAATAATTGTGGCAAGAAATTAAAAGGCACCCATTAGGCATACGAAATAGGGCTTGTAGTGGGACCACAAAGTAAAATATGTGAAATGGACATGAAGAACCAACTATGTTGAACAAAATTCTGCAATATCGGTGCCCCCCCTCCTTTTGCTCACCCGTGGCTAAATAGCAGAGGATTTGCACCGGAAGTGACAGTTTTTAGAATTAATTAATTAATTTATAAATCATATAACAGTTGTTATGTCATTTATAAATTAATTAATTAATTCGAAAATCTGTCACGTCAGGTGCAAATCCTCTGCTGTATAGACATCGCCCTTTCGCTCTTGATTTGGTAATTTGTCACATTCCTTTATGAGCATTACCATTCGACCAATCAATCTTTGTGATTACCATATGTGGGTTTTGTACTGGGTTCATGACTTGTACTTCTTCGCAAATTCAACAGCATGTCAATCATGACTCAATGCAAATGTCTACTAGTTTTGATAAAGTTTTGACCTGCTAATGTATAATCTCATTGAGTCTATTATAGCAAAGGAATTGTTTGACTACTAGCTAGACTCATTCATAGAAGCCTACATACAATGATTTTATCACATCTGATATGGGCATTCTAGATTTGATTATGGCTTCTTTATTTTGCATCCACTATATCAAGTTCATCTAGGAGCTGTAAACTTTGTAATCTTTATATTTGGTAGGGATTGGGAATTTTCTTGCTAATTCTTTCCCTCGTGAACCTTGAACTAATGTTATATATCAATATATCTGTGGCTTGCCACTATTGCCCAAAAATAATTTTAAAAAATGATGCCAATAAAATTTGAACACAAGGCTCTTATAATATCACTAAATTTCGATATAAATCTTCCTCAAACACAATAAGAGCATATCTTATAGCTAAATTAACTAAATGTAAAGAGGAAATTATCTTTGTATCACATCAAGGTTATTCAAAATCAAAGGAATCAATGGCATGATAGTCATATCAAGAACAAAAAGTTTTCTCTGGATGATTGGACTCTATTATATGACTTTTACTACTAGGATGGTCAAGTAAATTTGAACACAAGATGGTTGGGACTATATAAAAATCAAAACAATGTTTGATTTAATGGAGCTTTGTAACTCACTATAATCTATCTTGTATGATTCAAATTGTTAGCCAATAGGCATATTATAAGGTTGTATCACAAGACAAACCTATGATACAATTCATAATAACACTTTCCTTTTCTCCATGGAAACTTTCCTTTTCATAATAAATACATTCCATTAGGTGTCATTCCACATGCCTTATGTCCACTCCACCTATCTAGATCACTTATTCTTTATAGAATACCTCGATGACAATGCCACTATGAATGTGTGCTTGTAATTCCATGACATTCTTCAAGTACACAACATCATGTATTTTATTAGTTGATTTATTTATCATGACATTGAATAGATATTACATGCAACATATTGTGTTAATTTATTCATTCACTATAAATTTATTCACATGTGTGGATGCATGATACATTTTCAATAGTCGACAGGGGTGTGTTTGATTAATTCAAATTCATGTCACCTTTTCTCATACGTTAGTGTCCAATTAAGTGTCCTAACCTTGATAAGCAAAATATTGCATGTCCTTTTATTATACCTTATCGTCAAGGTACACATTGATGTAACTGGTGGAATGTACAAGCTTTCAAATTTTTATGCCTTATATATTTATTGATATTATTAACATTTATGATGCTTTAAGTTGCACTCATTTTATGATTAATCTTCTAAGGCCTAATTCTAAATTAATATTATGGGTTTCTGACTAAAAAAATAGTATCTTATAAATTTGTATCCAAGTAGGACTATGTTATGTTAGTGTGCATGAATTTGTAAAAACATTAAGGATAATGGGTGCTCCTCTAATTCTTTATGAACCAACATCACACTTTGTGTTTCTTCAAGACCAAGAGTGCCTATGAAAATTTAGTTATCATGGGTAGTTAAACTACTTCCTTAAGATATATGGGTACAACAACAAAATTGTATTTGAATTCTTAAATACATTAATTAATGAGGAATCCATTGTAAAAGGGCTCAGAGTGGAAGCTTCTGAGCTAAATATTGCTGAAGTAACAAGTTTTCCTTTCATAGTTGAACCATATACCCATGGACATGATGCTAAAATTATACAGGTAGAGTTCACAAGAAGAGGAGATTGACCTTTGGAAGTAGATAATCAGGCTGAAAGAAGGTTATCATTACATCCTCCATACCCTCAGCTAGCTACCTACGTTATCAAGTATTTGATCTATGAGGGGTATTTTTCTTGTTCCCGTGTAAGTTGTTGAATCATCTCATGTATTCTCACTTGACAACTAGAAAACTAGTAGCTATGAAATTGGGATTGGCAACTTAAGAATGAATCTCTAAATAAAGCATTTCTCAATGTTAGAGGACCAACACTAATTATAGTAGGGGGAAATAATGAGGCAAAGATATTGCCTATATTTTTAAGTAGAAAGTTGTTGATTCTAGTCCAGTTTGTTTGCGATGTCATGTTTTTTGGTCTTTGCTTGGTCTTTTGTGTATCAAATAGACTTGTTTTATTGTACTTTGGATTAGTGGCATGCAACCACTTGATCTCTAGTTTTATGATCTTTTTGTTTATTGGTTTAGATATGAAATAGACTTAAGGTTGAGATAAACCTCTTTTATATTAGACAATACAGATATACATGATACTTTATGAAAATATTTTGATGGATGTTTTAATCATATGGTAAATAAATATGTGTTGCATACTCTATTAGGAGATATTGTTTCTTTTCTTTGTTCAACAGTAATGATGTAGGTCAATAATTGAAGCTGATGATCCAACAAGGTGTTGAAATCAGTTGAATAAACTTGGTCCTATAGAAGTAAGGATAACCTTAGAATTAGTCCAAAAATAGCAGATGATGACAATCAGGATAAGGCAAAGTTTAAAGGAGCACTCTTAAATTTGAGAAAATCTAGGAACTAGGAGGAGTTAGATTCATGATTATATTTTGTTGGTCCATACTTTAGGATGATTATGTCATATTTCCTAGGATGCAATAATTGTACCCAATTAGGGTGTGGTCCTATGAGGGGGGATTTATGATCTATTTTTATGTAGTGGAAGGTTCCATGAAATGAAAATAAAAATTCTAGAGGATTAATTGCAATATTCTTCTTTAAAAAAACCCCTACTTTTAGGGCACAAATTTGAGCACCTAGAAAAGGAGGGGGGCTAGAAATTACCCCACCAACTTCATTTTTTGTTTGCCACTTGTCGATCATATATATTTGTAATTCTTATCAATTACATTTTTTAATTACTTAGTCATGTAAATTGACAATGTTGAATAAAACCATTCATGAGAACACCAACCTCCATAAATTGTAGAGGTTAAACTTTTAAGCATAAACTCCACTTCAAAATTCATGGAACCTCCCACTTTAAAATAATCCTAAAAATTCTCAATAGCACCTGTTGATTTTTTAAGGAAGCCCCCCTCCATGGAACCACACCCTTATTCCTTTTGTGACATTAGTTAGGAAGTTAATTTCCTTAATAAATAAGATTTATTTTCCTATGTGAGATAATAGATAGAAGTAGCAATGGTTTGGTGAATAAATTGAACATTGTGCAATCAAGAGTTGTATATTCATGGTTGTAGCATCACTTGTTTTTATATGAATAAATTGATGTTTTGAAAATCCATTTTGCGCAGTTCAATTCTAGATACTCTACCAAGGGGACCCACTTGGTGAGTCATCCTTAGTAGCATAGCTTATTTTTTGTAGTACAAACAATTTCTATTCGAGTAGTTGTAAGTTCCTACAACCAAAGAAGATTGAATAGTTCTATTGAAGTTGATGAAATATCAACCCCGCAGCTCCCAAGAATCACCTACATGCAAACACCTATCACAAAAAGAGAGAAGCAAAAGCTATGGAGGTTGGAATTCCCAAATCCATAGTTGAGACATTCTTCATGACCAAAAAGAGAAATTGCTATTATCAAAAGTGAATGAATTTTTAATTACAAAGAGAGATTGTCCTTATAAAGGTGATCAAAACCCTAATAGGTAACTAACCTAGGTTTCGTGATAATAATTGATAAAAGAATTATGTATTATATGCCCAAAGTTTAGCTTAAGTAAACTAGAGATAATAAATGTCTTAATAATTAAATCAATATGATTTAATTAATAAGAAAAAATGTTACTATTCTAACACCCCCCCTTAAGATAAACTTAGGAAGTAGCTAAAAACTTACAAACTAATACTGAAAGTAAATTAGGGTCCCGACAAAAAGGCCTGATGAGGTACCTAAGCACAACCAAATCTCTGAAAAGAGGAGAAATAGAGAAAACCACATGGTAAAAATCCTACTCCAAAAAGAGATGGAAAACATGTTGAAACAAACCAGTGAAAGATTGAAGAAGCCTCCAAACTAGGGAGTATCCCACAAGATAGGAACAAAAGATGATCATGAAGAACACCACTAAAGTATCTATCAAAAGTAACTATTGATCTAAAGAACCTCCACTGAAATAGAACCTAACCAGGTAGAGAAGACTATAATCTGCATCGAATCAAGAGGCACACAAATGAAAATAGTTGAAATTGAAGATACAAATGACATGAAACACCAAAGCCTAAATAGTTTATCAATTGAACATGTAAGGTTGCATCCAAAGTAGGAATGAAAAGAAGAGTGTCTATATGGTAAATGGTCTATCTCACCAAAATGCATAGGTACCCAGCCACTGCATCCACCTAGTATATAGGAACAAATACTAAAGAAATAGTTCACTCAATTGAATTAAGGAAGCATAAGAAACAACATAAGAACCCCCTAATGTAGGCAAGGGCGAGGTGATAGGCAACTGGAAAAGTGGTCCAAAAGAACTGCATGTCAAGGAAGCAAGATCAAGATTCACAAAAGAATACATATGTGTGCATTGAGGTGATCAATCTTAGACATGTCATGAGGCTAATGTCATAGAAGGAAAACTCACTAGACATAGGAAGATGGCAAACAAAGGCAAAACATCAACCCCCCATGACACTCTAATTAAAGTAGTGTGTGTACAATAAGGCACAAGATATAATAAATCTCAAAAATACAATAATCTACACGAGTGTCCTCATATGACACTACTCAAATTGGAAGGCAAAACAAGGCAAAACAACTAAAATGAAAATACAGATGCAATATGGCACTTTATCCCAGTGCATTTGCAAGAATGCATACAAATGATGTCTAAATAGACAAAAAGAGACATAAGTCTAATACAAAAGATAGTACAACCTATCACAAATCATTTGAAGCAACGGAATCGATTCCCAGACCTTAAAAAACCAAAATATTTATAAGAATACAAAAATACAAAAAAAAAATGAATAGAATGTTCCTAGAGTAGAATTCAAAAAAAAAAAAAAAGCATCATTGGAAAGATCTTAGAAAGACCTTTCCAATGATAAAAAGAATTCCCAAATCGAAGATTGGGTGCTCAAGATATGTCTCCTAGAGTGAAAATAGAACCCGTGACTTTAATAGTAGAAAAAGCCATTAAAAAAGCATCAAAACTGAAAAAAACTACTTGTACCACTATGATGGGCTTGGAAGCAGCTTCTCGTTGATATCTTTTTTGTGGAAAGCGAAGTCTTTATACCCAAGATATGAGCAAAAATGTGAAGGTAGGTCCTAACAAAGCCAAAAGAGAAAAAAAGAACGCTAATGCAATATTGACGTCAGTAAGTGACGAGCATAAATTTGACAATCAAATGATCGTTAAGGGGGGAAAATTCCAGAAAAATGACCCCTACTAGAAAAAAAATATGGTGGTTGGTAACAAGACAAAGATGTCCAAAATTCACTCGTAAAAGAATCAGTGCCAGAGAAACAAATCTAGTCGCCAAAAAAAATTTGCCATGTGATTGAAAGTCAGATTTCCAAATACTACTAGCATAAGATCCCAAAAAAGGTTACCTAAATCCACCCTAAAAAATGCATAAAGTACACCTAATTGCCTATCAAATTAAGAGGTATGTGCAAATGAGTCAAGATCTCAAGAAGTGGAGGACATGGCAAACAAGGCCAACAATTGCTTTTGAAAAGCATGGATCCAATAAAAAACATTAACTGTTTTATACCTTAAGACTTGGAGACCACATTTATTGCATGAAATAGGGCCATGCAAAAGTTACAATCTCTAATTTGGGAATAAACCACCCAATTTTTTTGTTTTATATTTTTTTAAAAAAATTTATAAAATCCACATTCCCGTTGGTCAAGATTCACATGCATAGTCCAAGGTTCATGATGCAATCAAAGTGCAAGGTGTAAGGAACAAGGAAGGATCCAATGTGTGCACACGAAGATCAAGGAAGGATGGAGTGGCTCCCAATGCTCTCTAATAGTGATGACCAGATGGCCCGTGGCTATACAGCCACGAAAATGCACTTCCTTTACATTGCTTTTTGTAACTTTTGAAAAAAAATTCTAAGTCCTCTCCTTCGTAAGAAAGTGCATTTTCGTGGCTGTATAGACGTTGTCGACCAGATGTACCAAGTGGGCAAAAACAAAACTCCTATGCAAGACTTAAAAAAATGTGCCTCTCCAAGAATTTGCTCCTTCCAAAAAAGGTGAGCAGGCTAGAGTCACTCAACCAATGGCAGAGCCACAAAAAGAGAGGACCCAAGTCCAAGTAAAATGCAACTTGCGTGGTAAGTAGTCGCACTCAGCACCAAAAACTAAGGGTGCACAAAGGGAGGGAACTCCCCATAAGAAATATTGTTCCCAAATAAAATTGCATCTCCTCATAAACCTCCAATGGGGGAAAAGTAATGAAACCTACCTATGCAAAGAGAAAAAAATTGCTAAGAGCATGTAAATCTGCTCATGCAGGGTCATAAAAACCGCCCAGATTTGCCAAACTACATTTGAGGGAAGCACGTAAAAAATTAGTGCATAAAAGGGCCCAAGAAAGCTAACAGGGCATCAAGGAGCATGTATAGGAGAACCTAGCGGGCCCAACTCAGTGATGTGCAAACTCCACCAACCAAAAACACTTCACAAATAGCCATGATAATCATGGTACCACTATAAAGGACCTCACAAAAAAATTGTGTGAGGAAGAATTGAAGGTGAATCCAAAGGAGGTGGGTTGCCCAAGGTGTAGTTACAACTCTGACCTCCAACCAAATCATATGTCCAGTGCCAAAGCTAAAGACCACTGCACTACCAAAAAAAACCACCCAGAATAAAAGTTGCCCCAAAACAAATGTCTTCAATCTCCAAGTGCATGAGGTGTTCTTGAAAAATAGAACTCGGCCAAAAAATGTGTGGAGAAGAAGATAGGCCAACCATTAAAAAATGGCATGAGTGCTAACACATGAGGCATTCCAAAATTTAAACATTACCTCCAAAAATGCATGTACCCATCCGATGAATGCGCAAGGTAGGTCAATCACTAGTCATAACGCACCCTCTGTCTAACTTGACGAGTCCCAGTTAGAATAGCCCAAGCAACCCATGCCCAACTCACACAAGTAGACATTCATATGTCCATTACTGATCTAACTTGGAGCTAACTCAAGCCCTAATCTACACATGGAAAGGGCCTAAAAAAGTATACAAAAATTAGAGACAGGGAACCACCAAGACAGAATGTAGTATAGTCCCAAAAATGGGCTTGGAGAGCTGATGTGGCACAAAAGAGGGCATGGATTTCACATTAGATAGACAATGAGACCTCTGTTTGCGTGCTAAAAATCAAAAAATCACACAGGCCAAGAGGGCAGAGGCCAAAAAAGAAATCCCAATGTTGTGGAGACACCACCAACTAAGGTGGTAGTGTATATCACCAAAACTAGATGCAAACTGGGGTAATATGTTGGCACGACAAACCACTATTCATTGGCTGAAGCCGCAAACAAATACCAAAAAATAACATCTCAAATGTCCAACCAATTTCAATATGCATGAATAAACTTCTAATAAAAAGGTAAAAATTAGCCTTTGGCCCACGGTAAACACCGCTCTTCCTAAAGTCACCCATAAAACATCAGATCGCATCTCATAAGACATCACCAAATAGGCTCCCATGATAATGTCAAGTATGAAAAGCATAAAGAACATCATACATTTTGTTTTAAAAGATAGATACAGAGACCAATGCCAATTCATCTAGTCATAGGGTATATGGCCCGAGGTCAGAGGCAATAAAGCCTACTTAGAAATTGAAGTTAGAGGCAATAAAGGCCCAAATCGAGCCTATGACTCCAAATTCCATGTCACAAACAAGTGTGGCAAACAAGAGTCCCATAGAAATTGTAAGTCTGGCAGTATTCTCCAAAAAATGAAATCGCAGCCTCATTTTGCATGTCTAGGTCAATATGACCTAGGAGTAAAAAAATTGCTTTAAATTTCAATAGCGTCTAAACTAGACGAATTTTATATGAAAATGGAGGTTTTTGAGCACTCTAAGCTCAACGGTGATGTCTATTTGGGCTCAAAGTGCTCCAAAAAATAGGAACTCCTAGATTCAATACAAAATCCTCTAAAAGCCACAAAGCTGAAAACTGATGCCAAATCTCTCACAAATAGAATAGAGGCATGAAAATCTAGAGCTTTGATATCATATTGAAGTTAATGAAAGATCAACCCCACAGCTCTCAAGAATCACCTGCATGCAAACACCTATCACAAAAAGAGAGAAGAAAAAACTATGGAGGCTGGAATTCCTAGATCCATAGTTAAGACATTCTTCATGAGGAAAAAGAGAAATTGCTATTATCAAAAGTGAATGAATATTTAATTACAAAGAGAGATCGTCCTTATAAAGGAGATCAAAACCCTAACAGGTAACTAACCTAGGTTGCATGATAATTATTAATAAAAGAATTAATTATTATATGCCCAAAGTTTAACTTAAGTAAACTAGAGATAATAAGTGCCTTAATAATTCAATCAATATGATTTAACTAATAAGTGAATACTTTATTATTCTAACAAATCCCAATCCACTTTTATTAGAATGATGATTCTATTTAATCTTGTTATTTTAGTTCAACTCTTTCATTGTGGCTAAATTATTTTCTTAAGCATTTATTTCCTATAGTCATGGAATTGATTTCCTTTCTAAGTGTTTATTTTTTGTAGCTATAGAAAGTAGCATGCTTTAAGTTGGTTCTTAGTGAATATATATTGTAGTCTCATTCTAAGTAAACATCCCTAAGTATGATGATTAAATGAGTCTTCAAAAAAGAAATATAGTTGCTCTGTTAGGATATTCTATCCCTATGTTAGGTAATATGCCTAGTTATTAATATTATTATGAATCCAATCACTTGCCCTATAGATTGGTCATTTCAAAGGAATTGGGTCGTAAATATCCCCATTCACATTGATAAATTTGGAAAACTATATGAAGAATATAGCAATCTAGTTATAGAAAGATGGTGGATATACAAAGGCTTTGATCATGCCACATACAAAAGATCATTCAATTGTTGTATGCATTTTCAAAGTCCAACATTATTATTTCCAAATATGTCCATCTTCCATAGCCCAATGTAGAGATTCCCAACTTGTGATCAATTTTCCAATTATATATCTCCCCTTAATTAACCTTGTCTAAGAAAACCAAATAATTTAATTTATTAATCTAAAAATTCTTTTAGAAAATATTATAAATATTTACATGAAAATTGGAAGAGGTTAACCAAGGTGTGTAATATAAGACTTCCAGTTCCCACTAACATTCAATACCAGAGAAACAAGGGCTTCCAAACATAAATCTCAATATAACCCAAGAAATATAGCAAAATCCAAGTAAGAAGAATTGATGCCAACACTAAACCCAAATTATATCAAGGAAGTACACAATTAAGTCATCTTTTATGCAATGTTAATTGATTTTAGATGCACAATGTGAATGTAAAATTGATCTAATGAATTAACAACAAGAGTAATATAGATCTAGGTGTTAAATGTATGCAATCATCCCAATTAAAATATGGAAATAGGTTTATGCTAGGAGATAAAATAAAGGATGAAAAACTTACCTTGAAATATGCAAGAGAATATGCCCTTTTTCTCTTAAAATCGCAGATCTGAAACTATGAATATAATTCTGACTACGAATCTATGATCATGATAGAAAACCCAAATAAAATTGTTCTTCCCAAATCTCACTGAATACATTGACCTCAAGAAAAAGTGTTTGGATGCTTTACATAATGATAGACATGTTCTTTGGTCAATATAGAAATTTGACCCACGTTCTTCAAAAATATCTCGACAAATAATTCTTGGATTTTTAATCACAAATATGATATCCTACTCCTACACGTAAGAAATTATGGTTTTTATTTTGTTGGATAAGGGATTGTCTTGGTCAAGCCCTAGATTGAGGAATAAAACTTGAAATTGAGATGTAAAATACTAATAAAGGAAATTCTATCATGTAGTAGGACTAAATATATCAATAAGAAATATAATTACCTTTATAGGTGCAATTGATTTTGATATGTGATCAAGTATGCAATGAAATAGCCTTGACTAAAAGGAACCAAAAGGAAATAATAGGAGTCAAAAACTCATGATTTAAAATGTTTGTTACATGCCTTCATGAAGAATGGAAGAATTTGAATGTCTTGGATGATAGATCTTCTCCTTAGAATCCAAACTCCACTACCATATTAAAGGAAGAAGCTTGATGCAAGAAGGAAATGTTTAATCTTGATGAATGCTTGAAGATAATTGAATGAAGTCTCATGTACACATGTATGATTGATATTGATTTCTTGTGTAATGATGATGTATATCTTATGTATTAATTCATGAAAATGAAATGCCCAAGCCTCCTTATATACTACTTGTCTGGATATAAATAAATAAATTAGGCTAACCAGGGAGAACATGAAAAAAATTAAAAGACCCAAGACAATTCCCTTAGGGAATAGGTTGACCTGTCTCAAGGAGGCCCAAGAAACAAGGTCTTTGGGATCTTAAAGAAGGTTCAAATAGATCTAAGAAGTTATGAAACTGTCAAAAGTTATGACCAAAAATGTGATTAAATAAGACCTAAAGGAGCATGTTGGAAAATGAGAGATGACCCAAAAGAGAGAAAGACCAAGACCATACTAAGGAGGGATAAAAGGTCTCAGAATTAAGTTCTTCCATTTCAAGATGGTATATTTAGCCCCCACTTTAACAAAATTATGTGACAAGTCATACTCTTGGTAAAAGAATAAGATGAAGATATAAAGAGACAATATCATAATGAGATAGAACATCACCAAGCTCAAGGACATGAGTCCCCAGACATAGGATCCTAACTCTATTCTCATTCATAAGAGCATGAAAACATAGAAGAGTAAACAAAATAAAAATCATAAGACACAACACTTGTTAATGGTTTTGAAAATGGGGTTACAAGTAGGGTGGGTTCAACCATGGAGGGAACTTCATAGTTAACTGTGCTCAAGATAGAGCAGTACTAGGATGGGTGATCTCTTGAGAATACCTAGTGCTTCGCCTCTATGAGCATCACCTAGATCCAGTGAGTGCTAAGTGTCTTATTCACTCTAATGAGAGATGGGTTCATGTGAACCATTACTCATGAAACATGGGTCAATGAGTTTGACTAAAAAAACTACATAGTTGAATCTTAATAGCAACATCACAGTTTCGCTTGTTGTAGAAATGTATCCCCTACTTATCATTAAATGAGCGTAAGGGGATGTATAATGAATGGTCCATAAAGCATAATACTTGGTAGAGGTTTTCCAAATGGGGTTACAAGCAGAGTCAGTTCAACCATGGATGGAACTTTGTAGTTAAGTGCACTCAAGCTAGAGTAGTATTGGGATGGGTGAACTTTTGGAAAATCTTGGTGCTTTACCTTTGAAAGAATCACCCAAGTCCAATGAGTTCTAAGTGTTTCATTTATTCTCATGAGAAATGGGTTATGAGAACCACTACTCATGAAACATGGATAATTGGGTTTGACACTAAACCTACACAATTGAATCCTGGTAGCAATATCACAAAATCAAAAAATACCAAGATAGTTAGTACCAAAGTACCAAATTCCAAATCAACTAGTGAAAGAGACCTTAGATGAAGAAATGTTACACATACCAATATCATATTTGGAAAGCTATTACAAAGCATATAAGATCACATAGGAAAGGAAAGATCACCACAAAGGATTACATCCCTTATAAGTCTATCCTACTATCACAAAAGCATGAGAGGGGGAGAGAGATTATCTTGCCTATTAAGTTTTGTGTGCCTTACTATGAATCACATAAACAAAACAAAAAAGGCAAGATCAAATAGTCTAGCAAGTTTGTGTGCCTAATAGTCAATCTAGTGCACCCATTGACAACTTTTCATGCATGTGTATGTATGTGTGTACAACCGTGGATCAATTCCTTGGTATGACCACATAGTCTAAATATTTTGTGTTCTCTTTAGATGGAAAATGGTCCATTATCTATAGAGATAAATGTGTATGTATTTGTAAATGTATTTCCCTAGGATGGAGAAGTATTACTGATACTCATTAGAGAGTGGCATGTTGTAACATAAAAGTAAAAATGTGTAAAAAGTAAAATATAGTACAAGGAGGACGCATTTATGCCCTCATCCTTATGATGAGTATGTAGCTATAAGTATCATAAGGAAGATAACCAATGATAACTACTTATAGAAACAAAAAGATATCCTCTAACAACAATATACATCACAAACTCGGCAAAGAGTGTTGACTCTTGTAAGTTAAGAAAATAGATAATTCTGGAAGGATAAGTCACTTATGAGAAGAGGCCCTTGAAAGGAAAATATCTTGTTAGCAAGAAATCTACCTTCAAGAGGAGTATCTGGAAAAAAAAAAAAAAAAAAAAACCTTCAAGACAAAAAAGAGGAAGAAGAACAAGAATGCACATATCCATCCCTCTATGTCCAGGTGGAATAGGGATCCTCAGATGAAGATGACAAGATTTGAACACATATTAAGGGAAATTGTTTATAATGAACATAATTTTGCTAATAAAGAAGAGGTTATGATAAAAACATGCACCTTTTGTATATAAGACATAGTCATAATCAAGATGCAATTCCTTATAGGAAAAGAATATCACATAATTAAAGAATGTCAAAGTATTAAGGAAAGTTAATCCTTAGAGAAAAAGAGAAAGAATATACAAACAACCAAGTATAGAGACAAGAATGAGTGAAGATAAGTCTATGGAAGACTATAAAGTGACTATAAGAGCATGCAAGACATAGAGAAAAATTATAAGAAACAACCATAATCTAGCCTTGCATAAAATAAAACACAGTATATCAAGAACAATGAATCATAGAATAATGCAACATCGTAGAGAAAAAGAAAACATCATAGAATATTCTAGAAAGATATCACATATGAAGTAAACTATAGATGATTAAATATGATAAAAATGAAAATCAAAGGCATGGAAAGACATTATTAGGCAATGAAAATCATGTATTGTATGAAATAAAACATTGCATACCCACATATAAGAATGTATCATGAACATTGAAAATATATATTAAAATGGATAAATAATATGAAATGATACCATGTTATGCCTAATTTATTGAACATAAGAAGAACACCAAAGAGATAATTGATCTTTAAGAAAAAAGGGAAAATCCATTGAGGATAGATCTTTATAACAAGTATAATACCTTATTTGATGGTTCCTGCAATAGCAATGGGGAATCAATCATTTTTGGGCTAGATGTGTCTAGGGGTGACATTGTTGGGTGTGGTATGGGGCACCAAGTGACTGTTAGTTTGTTAAACAATTTTGGGTATAGTGTTGGCTACAAATCTTCTATTTTGGAGTTCCCAAATGAATGGAGGTCCTTCTTTATTCTTTCTCCCTTTTGGTCTCCTAGGTCAGGCCAAAGGTTGGTTGGGGTCACTCTTGCAGAGTTGGAGATTTGCAGTGCTTCATTCCTAGGGAGTTTTGGTCACCTTGGCTAGGGGAATACTATGTTTACAAAGCAAATGTTTCTTCTGTGCTATGGGGGATCTCCCTAATTTGGCCCCTTTTATTTTTGGGTATGTTTCAACTAGATTGTGCCTCATCTATTGTTGGTCATGCATTATCTTGGAGTTTAAGGGTGTTATCTCATATGATGGTTTTGGGTTCTTCCTTTCTGCTATCTCTTCAAGCTTTGGCTCTTGTTCAACCAAGTCCTACCCAAATCTCCCTCTACTCCTTTGGTGGGTTCAAATTAGATTTGTTGATTTCGGGATTCCCTAGCTTCGGGGATTTTCTCCATTAGCACAGTTGGGATATCTCTCTTCAGGCTATGATGTCCCTTATTTTTCATGGTTTTTTCATTATTTAGAGGTTACGGTTGCATTCTTCTTAGTTTCACAAATGGATTTTTTTGTTTTCTAGTCTTCTTTGCCAAGTGGATGTTGGAAGTTTTCAAGGGCCCTCCATGGCTCTTTGGTATTTTTGTTAAGTAAATGTCTCTTTTGTGGGGGTTTCCCCCTATTAGAGTCTGGTGTCTCCTTATTTTGATCATATGGTGGTTTATGAGCTCCCTTATGTTATATGTCCAAAAGTTCTCTTTGGTGATGGAGTTCCTCATTTGGCCCCCCCTAGATCCCTTCGAAGGTCTTTGGTTTGAGGGTTGTTTTTTTTTTTTACTTTCTTTTATTCTCAGCTCATATTGAGGTTGTGTCATCACCTATTGTGGTGGTGACATGTTGGATGGGTGAAGTTTATCGTGGGAAGAACTTTCCCTCTCCTTATGCCTTTGGTTGGAGAGTGGGATGACCTCAACAAATGGCTTGTTTTGGGATTTTCTTCCTTCCAATCCTCCCTATTGAGGCGAGATCTCTTTATATTGAGGTAGAAGGGAGTTATGATGGTAAGGATGGCATAGAGAGGATTGTTCTCTCATATGGTTTTAGCTACCCTGAGGATATATATTTTCAAGTGGCTAATCATGGTGTGCCCAAAGATACTTTTCATGATTCGGTGATACCAGTAGCCCTCCTTTTTCCCCATGATTGGGTGGATTTAATAGGATCTCTCTAGCCTTCTTGGGCCTCTATTTGTAGCTGAAGTTTTTTTTTCCCCATCTTCCTTCTATTGTCCTTCTAATCAGCCTTGGTTGGCTTCTTCTACAACTCTTTTGTTGAATATCTCTATGTAGTGTTTCATCTATGTTGGGTTTCAGATTCGGTCCAAAATTTGGTTCTAATGGGTTTCATGCCCCCATCAAAACCTTTTTTAATTAATAAAAAACAAGTATAATCCAAGATAAAATTGCAAATAAAAATGTAACACAACCAATCAATGGAAACATATTCTAAAGAATACACATTCAGATGGAAGAGAGAAAGGGAAAAGAGGGATAACATATTAAGTGCCTAAAAAATGTCTCTCAAATACCAATATACAATTTCTAGAAAGGACATTAAAGTATAGAGAGACATGTAAGTAAGAGCAAAATATATCCCAATAAAAGATGAACTTTTCCCCTTAGTTAAGAGGAACAAAGAGGAAGACCTATTGTGCCACTCTTAAACATATTATGTAAAATAATAGAGAGTGGCCCCAATAGAGAGAAATACTAAGTAATTTTATGAAGAAGGAATAAAATTTATTTTGTATAAGAAACCTTACCATTTTCAACTTTATCATGAGCATATAAAGTGTTGGCCCACTTTTCACCTTCCACCCGATTAGTGAAAATGGACGCTTGGGTTATAGTGAGTTCCTAGTTGTGTTTGAGTCTAGTTCTAAGACCACTTAGGTGGATTGAGTGTCCATCGGATTTCTCATTTTCCCTTTCCCTGCATTTTATAGCCGGGTGGTTTTCCTTTGTGTCAAAATGATCTTGCGGGCAGGTTAGCTCCTAGTCTGATGGAGATTCATGTTGCTCTTACAAGTCATATCTTCTTTTAGTCTAGCACTTTCTCAATGGAAACATAAGCTTGTGGAAATCTGGAATTCCTTTTCTCCTCAGTGATTTTTCAACCCATGAAGATGATTTCCCACGAAGGGTAACAAATGATGCATATGGATCAAAAAACAAGAAAATAGTAAGGTACCTTACGAAATCCACGTTCCCTTTAAAATTATTTGCCTTAGAAAGGGTTAAAGATTTGTTATAGCTTTCATAATCAAATCTGGAGGAAAAATCAGAATGAACTTCTCCTCGGTGGGTTTTTAACCCATGAAGTCATTTTTTCGCAAAAGGCAATTCTGAAGGAAAAGAAACAAAAGGTGGGTCCCTATAGAATTTTTGCACCTTACTTGGACATTTCCAAACCCAAAAAGGAAATTGGTCTAAAGGTTAATTAAATAGAAAACGTTGGTGAAAAATACAAATTGTCTTCTCCTCGACGGGTTTTTAACCCATGAAAATAATTTCCCGAATTTTAAAGAAAAATAAGTAAACAAGTTGGACCCACAATTTGTACATAAAATGGCTCAAGATGATAATGGAAAGAATCTAACCATTACAGGAAAGAGTTAATGAGCAGAATTCAACTCAACAAATATTTTCCCATAAAGTACTCTATCGTTAACTTCCCAAAACTTGAAGGAAAACAACAAAGTAAATATGGGGAGATAGAAAGTTACCGTTGGGCCAACGGAAAAGTGAAAAGACCCCGAGATATCCATTAAAACAATGCATTTACTATTTCAATGGATCTCTCCTTCAATTCATTTGTGTGGCACAAATTCTGAAGATCAATGGATAAATTGAGGCTCCCATATATATGGAAACATGAACAATTTAACAAACTACTGCTCTTTTTCTTGAACTGTTATTCTGTTAATGTGCATAACTTTTTCAAAAAGACAATATCTATTGCATTAGCTATTCCTCTTAGTTTCTTAATTCAAAATCCATTTTCAAAAGAATGGCAACTAGATTTGCGAGTTTCAATGGGTTGAGCGGGATCAAGTCCCAATTGCAGAACTTCACAGATACATCCCTTCATTTTTATGACATGAAGGATTTCCAAAGGAGAGTGAAGTTGGAATTGATCCATCCCATTACTGAGAAGCTCCAAGGATGTAGGTTGGTTGAGGCAGTTGGTTTTTCAGTTGCAGTCCAGGCCCTAGAGTTAATCTATGAATGTATAAATCATTACAACTTGGACATGAGGCAAATTGTGCTACTAGATGACACAGTGTTGATTTCCATTGATAGGCAAATTGCGGTGAATTGCCTTTGAGTTTTGGAATGAGAGGAATTCTCAAATTTGACACTAGGGGGAGCTATTTCCAAGTTCTCTGCCAAGAAGATGATTTGGAGGAAGGAAATCATGCAAACATAGTTCCAAAAACCACGGAGTGCCAAGAGTAAGGTTCCTAAGACTTTTTTTGGTACTAATATCAAACTTGAGATTATCGATATCTTGGTCCTCTTACACAGATTGAAAGGTGAGGTAGAAGCTTTGAATTGTGTTGAGCAATACTTCTTTTTGGTGCAAGTCATCTACTTTGACACCCAATATATTGATGGGGCTCATGAGGTAAGCGAGACTTTTTCCAATGCTCTTTGCACCACAAAGTTTCACAACACATTCTATATGTCCTCTTTCCTCATTTACATGTTAGCTTCTTTACAATTATGGCCAAGCCTCCCACGGGTGCAAAATTTTCCTGATGATGTGAAATCTTAAGAGTTTTACCCATGCTTACAATTGGAAAATAGCTATGTAAAGTATGTGAAAGTTAATGATACATTCACTATGATAATTTGTAGGGAGCTACAGGGATGTCTAGAGAGGAGATTCAGTCTTGAAGCCATGGTAGCCATTAGCCAATTTGGAAGTTATTTCATCCAACTCTCATCCTTTTCTTATTTGCGCCTTGCAGCTTTTGATGGTTTCCCCTTGAAGTTGTCGAGGTATCCCAGTGATATGATCGTGTTGATCAAGATCATGTGGCAAGCTATTCAAGTGAATGTGTTGAGTGGGAGTTTGAAGAAGAAAGGGTATGAATTCCCTATGAAGGCGGGAGCTTTCAGTTGTGAAACTCGTTCTGATGCCAAGAATATGCTAAAGGTGTTTGAAATGAAGTATAAGTTGGAGATGTATGAAGCCTTGAGGCCCATGTTCGATCCAAATGGGTATGCAAGAGATGTTCTACAAATTGGAAGTGTCATCAAGCACATCACCACCATTGAAGACTACTAGGCCAATCGTAAAGATGAGTTCGAGAGCTATGATCGTGCTTTTTCCAGACTAATAGTTGATCAAGTGAGAATGTATAAAATCAATATCAATGTAGAGGGAGTAGAAGATGATGGTCAGAATATGTATAGTAACACCTATCTGACAAAGCTAAGAGGCACTCCGATAAGCTCAGAACCTTATGAAGATGCAGGAGAGGAGCTAGATATAATGATGGCTTAGATTATCAAAAGGACCAGAAAATGGGTTGAATGGACCATAGCAAGAAAGAGTTGAAGCAAAAGTACAACTATTCAAGCTTCCCCAATAGTTGCAGCAGCTTCCTCCTCCCAAGGTGGCACATTGAGTGCAACTCCCAATGGCCAATTCAACCATCAGGTGGAGGTAATCAACCTCCCAACAACAATATTCCCTTATCTCAGACTTGCTAGGATGGCTCCCTCCTAGTAATCAGAACTCCATCAGAAGCAAAGAAGAAGAAGAAGGAGGAATCAAAAGATGGTGCAGTCACTCCTCCCCCCTCACCTCATAGTAGCCTAGTCCCATTTGTAAGCGTTGCACTTCTCCTGCCAAGTAGTCCCCAAGTGCAAGTAGTGGATCTGGGAGATGGTGGAAGCAATGAGAGTGAATTGATTGAATCTGATGAAGCAATGAAGAAAACTTCAAAGGTAGATAAGGGCCCAGATTCTTCAAATCTCATTTCATAAGCCCCAAAGAACCCTTTTTCTTCAGCTCTAAAGACACTCACTCTGCCCAAGAGAAAGATGTTCAACGTAGATGTCCTAGGGGCTGCCTCCAAGGTGATAGGCATAGATTCATGGCTAGAGGACACCCTATATAGAAAAAGAAAGAGGAGGGATGAAGGAGCTCCCAACAAGGATACTCTATCTCTTGTTATTTGCTTTGGATCAGCATTGAGCAAGGTTAAAAAGAAGAATACCTTGTCCATCCTTGGACAAGACCCTGAAATAGGGCATTTGACAATGGAGATTGCAAAACCTACCAAAGAGGGAAGAATTGAAGATATGTTTATAGACGATTTTTCCTTGCACTCTGTGGATTTTGGGGAGGCCAGACATGACACCAAGAATGGCTTATGGAAGTCAACAAATGAGTTGATTGAGGGACAACTAGAAAGTCTTAAATTATCAAAGGTCAAAATGAAGGCAAAAATCCATGAGCTGAATGGCTTCATCAGATAATTGGTCACCCCATTAGAAAGTATTTATGGAATGCCCATCACTAGTAATCCCACTACTGCCGATGTCCAAGCACTCATCTCTTAGCTCCAAAAAGATAAACACTTCAGGAAAATCGGTAGAAAGTGGAGTAGGAAACTCAAGTTGGAGGGACTCACCATTATAGAACAGATGGCAATGCTATACTAAGGCTAGAAATAGTGAAGGATAACATTTCAGCTAATAGAGATACCCTGGTAGCAGAAAAGGTTAAAAGTGAAGATTGTGTCTCATTATTGAAGATGGTTATCCATATGAAGACTAAGGAAGCTATCAAAGCAAAGGTCTTGCCTGAAGGAGATGAACCTTTGTTTGAGTGGTTGTAGAGCATGCAATTCAAGTCTGAGATGGTCATAGCAGCAGAGGAAGGGCTTAAGGAAACAAAAACTAAAGTGAAGAAAGATCAAGATAAAGACTATGAACTCCTAAGAGGTCTACATATGGATTCCTAGACTAGTGGACAAGGGAAGGGAATCATTGGGATAACTGCCATGCAAATAAACCTTCTTCAATTACATAGATAGTTTGATGGGGATATCTTTCGGTCACCAAAATAGAGTTTCCAAACTCTAGAAGCTTGAGGGGTGTATACATGTGGCCATAGAAGAAATACAAGAACGGTTGAGTGTTGTCAAAGATTTGACTAGAGAGAATTATAAATGTCTCTTGAGATACACTAATGTGCATGTACATAGGCATGAGGAATTGATTCCAATCATTGTAGTTTCTAAGGCTTGTAGGGAAAAATCAGAAAAGGGAAAGAAGGCAAACTGATTCAGATTCTGCCCCTTTCACATTTTGATGTAATGATTGTAGTGGGAAAATGGGCTCCTTGCCATTTATCATTTTTGGAAGAGATGAACCAATTTAAATTCCTCTGTAATGGTCATCTCAGAATCATATATGTAATGGAATGAAAGATTAATAGAGGGTCGACTAATTTTTGGTGTGAAATGCTTGATATTGCAAGGACAATTGAATGGTATTTTGTGTCAGTTATTTTCTATTCCATTCTATTTTATGTTAATTGTATGTTTTCTCTTTCATCTGAATTAAAACAAGGAACAAACAGAGCTTCATTCCCCTGTTTTGAGGCAGTGAATTGAATGCAATAGTTTTGTCATTATAGGTTCAAGAGAAATCCAACCTTTTGTGTTTTCCCTTCAATTTAGTCTTTATTTCTCTGTAGTTAGTATTCCGCTAAATTAGTATAGTATTAGTTAGTATGCATTATTGAATCATTCAGCCTTGTGGGTTCATAAGATGTGTGAATTCATAAGCTTAATCAATCTTAAAATACCATTTATTGCCTGAGTTAGTTCCTATTTAGGCTCAGCTCAGTTTACCTCTCCTATTCTTGAGTTAAGAACACACCCCTTTTTAGATTTAGAGACAAACATAATTCGTTGCAAATTATACTACAATAGGGAGCTGTACCTAAGAATTCAGAGGAAAGTTAGTATTTTTAGAAGCAACTTTCCAACTATTGTAACCATATATTGTTCACAAATTTGGGCATTTAAAGAGTTAAATCAAAAGAATAATTTGTTTACCAACATAAAGAAAAATCAAAATAATTGCAAAGTAAATGTTCATCATTGTAGCAAAGGGGGCATAAAAATATAACAATGGAGTTTTTTCATAAGGTTGACATCTTCAATTAGGTGCAGTCAAATGGTAACAGTTGACTCTTAATGTTAATGCTTCTCAAGTGTCATTAGGAGAGAATGATGAAATTGGAAAAACAAGGTCAAGAGAAGGTTGTGGAGGAGGAATATTGGAAGGGAAAAGTGAAGCTAAATACCATGTTCATCAATACCATGAAATAAACCCTTATCTAGTGATAATATTACAATCTATGGTATAAATAGTGCTAAAAACGTGTAGAAAATGGTTTGTATTGAGGGTGTCGAGTATATGTAGTGTAAGGAGGAATGGGATGAGGAATTGTATGCATAAAATAGTGAGGGGTATTTTTGGGATATGAAGGAGGAGATGACTTATCTAAGAATGCTTTAACACTAAGGTCATGGTTCAAGGGAGGTATGACAATTAAGGCCAAAGGCACACCTAATGATCAAGCCACCTTGCAGAGTCAACACAATGGAAGAAAACAATATAGAGAACAACACCAAGGAGAGAAGGAACAACATATTCTTTATCGATTCATCCAATTATTAGCATAGATGCCTAGTTGTGAGGCCTTCCGAGTTACAACCAATACTAACAGAACTTACAACTTCAAATTCAACCCTAAGGTCTTTAATCTCCTTGATCTTTCTTCCTAGTAGACTCCTCCAAAAAACTTTCCACTACCTAACCTAAGCCTAAAAACTCTATTTATACTTGTCAAAATGGCTTACAAAAGATTCTATATCATTACATAACAGAATGTTGACCTCATAACAGTTTGCACATATCCCAAGACAAGATTCTATCATTAAATTTGCAACCTAAGTCAAATACACAAGTTGGCTCAAACTAGAAATTGCTCATAGAAAAACTCAATCAAAGAAGGAACTGAGTATCAAAAAACATCTAGTTCACTCAGCACATGAAGGAACTCGATAGAGACAAAACTCGATCGATACTGAGAAACTCGATCGATACTGAGGAACTTGGTCACCATAGGAACTTGATTGATACAAGGCCACTCGACAATAACTACATTTGGTCATAATTGGAGCTCACCAATAATTGTAACTCAAAATTCATATACATAATGAACAAAGATGAGAAGGGTAGCAAGGCAATTCAGGATGCTCCTGCATTAGATAACCGAAGTTGAAAGAAATGATTCTCTTGAATCATTGAGATGTCACAACCCGAGTTGAATCCAACAAAAACTAAGAAATCCATGTAGCATCTTCCATTAGTCTGTTCTTCCACTTCACCAAATAGTCATAGTAATATTTTGCCCTTGTGCTCTTACTAACTCTCTAATCCAATATTTATTCACCTCTTCAATCTACCTCTTAGGATAAGCATTAGGTACAATAACTTCATCATCTAACTCATGATACTCATATAAATCACCAACATAGAGTATAAAAAGATATATCCATGTCATCAGGTAGCTCAAATTCATATGCATTACCACTAACAAACTTTCTCAATATCTTACAAGGTCCAAACTTCCTCATCTTCAGCTTATTGTATGTTCTAGTAGGAAATCTACCTATCTTCAAATGAACCATCACCTCATCACCAACTTCAAAAACATGATGTCTCCTAGACTTATCAACATTCTCCTTATACTTATGATTACTTTGTTCCAACTTTAGTTTCACTTCCTCGTGCAAAGAATTCATAAAATCAACAAATACTTCACCTTCAACACTTCATTTCTCTCTGCTAGCAATATCCTTCAAATTTGATACTCCTCCAGGCTTCATCGCATTAACAATATCAAAAGGTATTTTCCCAGTACTCCTATTTACATAATTATTATATGAAAACTCATCTTATGCCAATACCATATATCCCAATTACTCGAGTTACCTCCAATCAAACATCTCAATAAATTACCCAAGCTTTTATTCACAACCTCTATTTGTCCATCTGTTTGTGAATGGAATGTAGAACTAAACTTTAATTTAGTATCCATCTTCTTCCATAAAGTCCTCCAAAAATAACCAACAAACTTATTGTCTTTGTCAGAAATAATACTTCTTGGCAACTCATACAAGCTAACAATCTCTTTGAAGAAAATCTCAGCAACTTGCACAACATATGATATCTTCTTACAAGGTATAAAATGTTTTATCTTAGAAAATCTATCCACAACAACAAATATGGAATCATTCCCTCTTGCTATCTTAGGTAACCCAAGTACAATCCAGTATTCTAAATCGCTTCCTTTGCAACTTGACAAATTCCACAACTCCTTACAAACTTATGAACATCCTTATACACATGTGGCCAATAATACTTATCTTTAAGAAAACTCAATATCTTATCAATACCAAAATGTCCAACCAATCCACTATAATATTTTTCCTTGATTAAATTCATCCTCATAGAACTTCTCAGTGTATACAACCGAATTCCCTTAAACAACATACCTTCTTAAATGAAATACTCATCAAAATTATTTTATTGTTCTATCAGATTTGGTGATTTGCACTCTCTCCATGCCTCAAAAAGTTAGGATCAGTATCATACAACTCCTTCATCTCATCAAAACCAAGAACTTCAACCTTCATCTAAGTCAACAAAGAACATCTTCCGCTCAATGCATCTACAACTTAGTTCATGACTCCATTTTTATGTTTTATCACAAATGTGAAATTGTGAAAATATTCAACCCATTTCATATGTCTCTGATTCAACTTATGTTAACTCTCCAAATACTATAAAGCTTTATGATTAGTATACAACACAAACTCCTTACGAATTAAGTAATGTCTCCACTTCTTTAAGGCTTGAATAATAGCATAGAACTCTTGATCATACACATAATACTTTCTCTTAGAATTATTCAACTTCTCACTAAAGAAAGAAATAGGTTTACCTTCTTGACTCAACACAACTCCTATTTACACTTCCACTTGCATCACACTCCACTTGAAATGCCTTATTGAAATTAGGTAAAGCCAACATAGGTAACTCAACAACCTTTTGTTTCAAAGCTTAAAAACTCCTATCAGCTCTATTTGTCCACTTGAAATCATTTTTATCTCCTCTCATAGTCTCAGTCATAACATTAAAAACAAAAATGAAATTCTTTATAAACTTTTTGTAGAAACTAGCCAAACCATGAAATGATCTTACCTCACCCACATTCTTAGATGTAGGTCATTCCAAAATAGCTTTAACCTTCTCAAGATCCATTTTCAAACCATCGGCTAAAATCGTAGATCCCAAATACACAATCTCTTGTTGCATGAATGAACACTTCTTCAAATTGATCAACAACTTCTCCTCTTTTGAACTCTGCAATACTTGTCTAACATTCTCTATATGTTCTTCCCTAGTCTTACTAAATATCAAAATGTCATCCAAATAAACAATCACAAATTTACCCAAGAATCTTTAAGAACCTCATTCATCAACCTCATGAAAGTACTAGGTGCATTAGTCAAACCAAAAGGCATAACCAACCACTCATACAAACCATCTTTTGTCTTGAAAGAAGTATTCCATTCATCACCTTCTCTAATTCTAATTTGATGATATCCACTCTTCAAATCAATTTTGGTAAAAACAATCCATTATGTGATCCATCCTTGGCATAGGAAACCTATATTTTACTATTATCTTGTTGATAGTTTTGGAATCAGTACACATTCTCCATTCTCTATTCTTCTTAGGTGCCAATACAACAGGTACAACACATGGACTCAAACTTTCTCTGATCAAACCTTTCTGCAACTATTTTTGCACTTGTCAGTTAAGTTCTTTATTCTCGGTCAGTGTCAGTCTATATGGTGCTTTTTTTGGAAAACTAGCTCCAAGAATCATATCCATACAATGACTTATACTTCTTACTGGTGGTAAACCATCAGGTACATCCTCTACAACAATCTCTATTAGAGTAAATAATTAATTTACTAATTATTTATTCTATTTACTTAAGCTTACTTAGGTAAATGCATTTCATTTATTAGTTGTAGTATAGAAGTTTGTTATAAGTTGTTGACAATGCGGGAGTTTGTTCTCTCCTAAGTCATACTTATCCTCTCACGTTGTTCGAGGACTTTCCACCTCATGTGGATGTATGCTTAGTGGTCACACTTATCTCCTAACGTCTTCTAGCTTCTTCTAGGAGATTCCTTGAGCTCTTTATATTCAAGCTCCCTCATTGTATTTCAAATCATCACTTTTCATCATATTATAAATACATATTTTCATGTGTTTGCACATATTCTCTGTCATGTCCATTTAGGGTTTTTTCCTTGCTCCACGCTCTTCCTTCCTTGGTTTCCCTTTGATAGGTTATTTGCATGCAAGTGATCCCTTTGATAGGTTATTGGATTCATAAGGCATTTTTCAGTTAGGATCCATATAAAACTTATTGATTTTGCAGACAGGGCTTTAGGAGGCAAATTTTTTAGCTTGGAGAGCTTTTCATACATATTGTACGGATGTGCAGAGCCAAAAAAAAGAAAAAGAAAAAAAGAGGGCCGCCACCGTCATACCACCGTGGGGCCACCATTGTGCCACCCACACACAACCCGTAGCAGTTGCAGCTGGCAGCATCACCCCAAGGCCGTCGCACCCTGGCCACCACCCGTCCTTAGCTCTCTGTAGGTAGCACCCCCAGTTCTTCCACCTCCACTGACAATCATCTCCTCTGCGCCACCCAAAAATAGCTCATCTCCGCTCTCGTGCATGTGGATAGCTTCATCAACGCTTGTTCATTTGTACACCCTACATAGTCATCTGTATGCCTTGCTTAGTCAGCAACTACAGGTGTGCCACGTGCCCTGCCATGTCACACCTCCCTCGTCAGTTGTACCTACCATGTGGCATCCATGTGGCATTGCCACATGGCTTTATTTTTTGCGATGATAGCCTTCAAGCTATCAATTTTTTTCTCGTGAAATGCTAACGTTAGCATGATGTCAACACTGCATCATCCACCTCTTACACATCGCGAGGGTCATTTTTGGACCTACTTGCAATTTTTTGTCCATAACTTGAGCATAGAGAGGTATTTTTTCGATCTAAAAGAAGCACCAGAGAGCTGGTTCTAAGATAGAGACATTGGTGTAGATATTTTTAGGTTTTGATGTAGTTTTGTTCCCCATTTTTTCATTTTAACTCCAGAGTTCTATTTTTGACTTTGGCATGCATATATTTTGCATCCCATGTCAGTTTTTTGAAAACGTTATATTTTTGGAAAGTTGGTTTTGTCACCTTTTCAGAAATATAGTCCTTTTCCTTAGATTCTGGTCCATGTTTTTTCTATCATGTTTTTGGCATTTTTGCTCTATGGTGGATATCTTGGGTGTTTTAGGTCCAAGGATCATTTTCCTAGAATGGTTTCTTTTGTTTTCGGCTATCCTATCTTTGGTGTCAACTTTTTTCCTGTTTTGATCATTATAGACATCATTTGTAAGCTCTTTTGTATACGCACTGAGATAAAGTGTCACTTTTGCTTTCAGGTTCATGAATGTTGTTTTTGAGTCAATTGTACTTGCACTATTTTTATAAAGCACCATGGGGGGATAGTTGTTTGTTGTTTTAGGCCTTCTCCCTTTGTCAAGTGAGTATCCCTTCCACAACATTAGCCCCATCATTGTGACCGTGTCTTTATAGGTGTTTGTACCTCTTCCTCTCTCGTCATTCTTAGTTCGTCTACAGGAGATTTTTGGCCCACCTTCTTAGTTGCCTGTCATCTCACCCTATTTGCATTAAGGGAGGGTTATGTTGTTGTTCTAATGCATCCTTGGTTCAATGTTCCTATATATGAGGCGATTGCAGTGGCTGGCTACCTATGCATTTCGGTGAGATGGATCATCTACCATATAGACACGCTCGGTTCATGCCTTCTTCTTCCATGGAGGTTCTTTAGATCAACAGTTTCTTTCTTGATGGCATACTTTGTGGCTTCTTCATGCTTCAGTGATGCTTTTCATGATCACTCCTTGTTCCTATTTTAGGGGACATTCCCCTAGTTGGAGCCTTCTTCAGTTCTTCATTAGGTTCTTACCTCTTTTGGGGGGAGGGTTTTTCCCACATGGTTTTCTCTTTCCCCATTTTCAGAGGTTGTATTTCTCTTGCATTGTTCATGGGTACCTAACATGGCCTCGTTACCGGGACCCATTTTGCATTTTCATCTTAGTTTTGTGAGCTTAAGGCATTTCCCTAAGTTGCACTTAAGGGAGGGTGTTAGAGTAAATAATTAATTTACTAATTATTTATTCTATTTACTTAAGCTTACTTAGGTAAATGCATTTCATTTATTAGTTGTAGTCTAGGAGTTTGTTATAAGTTGTTGGTAATATGGGAGTTTGTTCTCTCCTAAGTCATACTTATCCTCTCATGTTGTTCGAGTACTTTCCACCTCATGTGGATGTATGCTTAGTTGTCACACTTATCTCCTAGCGTCTTCTAGCTTCTTCTAGGAGATTCCTTGAGCTCTTTATATTCGAGCTCCCTCATTGTATTTCAAATTATCACTTTTCATCATATTGTAAATACATATTTTCTTGTGTTTGCATATATTCTCTCTCATGTCCGTTTAGGGTTTTTCCCTTGCTCCACGCTCTTCCTTCCTTGGCTTTCCTTTGACAGGTTATTTGCGTGCAGGTGATCCTGGCCATCTTCGAAGTTGGATTTCATCAACTCCTACAATCTCTTTGTATTCATCAAGCAAACTTTTAATTTCTATTGGCACTTAGTTAACATTGTGAGCTTCTACTATCACTCGATTACTACTATCCTTTGACACTCGGTCATTATTGCTTGCCACTCAATCATCACTATTTTATGTCACTTGGCTACTACTAGCACAACTCAATCTTCTAGCGATTATGGAAAAATAGACTTGATTCTTCTTCATTTCCTTTTCAAATTGCTTTCTCCTAACCATGCAAATTCTCACAATAGTACAATTCATCTCATCAGGAGACTCAATCAAGGCATCAATGTAACCTTATCACCATTTGTCCAAGTATTATATTGATTCAATCTTCCATCATACATAGCATGTATATCATATTGCCAAGGTTTACCCAACAGAATATGATAACAATCCATAGGCATGATATCACACAAAACTTCATCAAAGTAATAACCAATCTTTAATTTCACAACACATTGTTCACTTACCAATATCTTATGCCAATCCTTTATCCAGGAAACATGATAGGGCTTAGGGTGCTTCATCCTCTGCAACTATAACTCTATAACCAGCTCCTCTAATACCAAATTTGTTGAACTTTTACTGTCGATAATCACTTTGCAACATTTTCCTACAATCTTACATTTGGTCTTGAAAAGATTCCTCCTTAGAATAGGTTCCTCATCCACTTCCTTACTGCACAATGTTCTTCTTGCCATCAAATTTTCACTAGCGTCAAGATCACATGTAGGGTGTCCTAATTCACCTTGTATCAAAAAATTCATATTAGCTCCTTTAGATCTGCCAGAGTACTTACATTCAAAGGATCTATGACCTTCTTCCCCACATATGAAACAATTACCATGAAAACCACCTCCAAGGTAAGAATTACCTATTCCTCAGTATGAACCAGTACCTCCTCGGTAGGAATTACCACTTTTCCACTCAGTCTTGCCTTTATCTTCATTCTTCCATTTAAATTTGTCCTTGTCTTGCATAGAATTGTCAGATCTGCCACTTTCTTCATAAGATCTACCTCTACCTCTCTAGAATCTACCACCTCTACCTCTTTGTCTTTGCTCATGCTTCTTTATGAAGATCTCTTCAACTTTTGGGGCATATTAGTATGCCTCCTCCACATTATCCAATTTCACGAAACTTATCTCATCTTGAATTCCAGATCTCAATCCATTTAGGTACCTTGCAACTTTCTCAACCTCACCATCGACATGTCCAAAACTGATGTCCAATCCATAGAATCATTTGGTGTACTCCTTCATAGTCATATCCTTTTGTCTCTGATTTTGCATCTTTCTCAAAAAACTTACTTGGTAATTAGTAGGAAGAAATTTCTTCTTTACCTTGTTCATTATTTTCAACCAGGTTCTTATCTTTTTTTTCTGTCTTTTTTGTTTATCGGTCTGCAAATTCTCCCACCACATTGAGGCATGACCTTTCATCCTAGTGACTGCAATCTTCACCTTTCTATTGTCAGGAGTGCCTTCAAACTCAAAGAACTTCTCCATATCAAAGATCCAATCCAACATAGCATTGTTATCCAATTCCCCATCATAAGGAACAACTTCTATAGTGGGCTTTGAATGTGCCCTAGTTAACACTCTCAAGAATCTTTCCTCATCTTGATCCTCTTCAGGTTTTGGATCAGGGTTTGGTACCACAACTTCATCATCACTAACATCAACAAGATGTGCTCCTCTCCTCTAATTTGTCTCCACAATATCTAATCTGGTTGCAATCTATCTCAATGTGTTTATAATGGAATTATCAACATTTCCTTTGCCTCAAACCATCTTGACTAACATGTTCTTCGAGCTTTAATAATCTTCACCCAACTCAAAGTTCTGGTGTAAACTACCTCGACCTCGATGATCTGTCTACACACTCAGTAACAACCATACTCTAACACCACCTGGTGCAAGGTGGCTTGATCATTAGGTGTTCCTTTGGCCCTAATTGTCATACCTCCCTTGCACGAGGTCATGAACCATACTTTGAATGTGTTGGAAGGTAGGAGAGGTATGATGAGATCGATTATGAGTAGGATTAGACATGGAATTAGGAGCATCAATGAAAATAATCTAATGTCATGTAAAATATTAATAATAAGTCCACATGCAAGCCTAATAATGGTATTGAAATATTTTAAATTAGGAAACATTACATTAGTTAACCTCATAATAAAGTATGCAAGAAAGGTGTGTAATTACATGAACATCATGAAATGAAAGAAACTTGCATAAATATCATAAAAATGATAAAGAGGTGCATGAACAAAAATAACCATAGATTATTATACACCATAGTACCTTAGATAATTCCATCAAACAAAGGAGAGAATGAACAAAGAAGCAATCTAAGTCCACAAAGAAAAGGGGTAGAAGTTGGGTTCACCAAGATGAACAACTACTGCCAAGAAGGAAATAAGAGAGATATAAAAAGAGTAAGGTATAACTCCAAGATGAAATAAAGAGGTATAGGACATCAGGTTCACCAAAAATTTTAGGTGAAAAATGGAAGAGGTTAACTAGGGTGTGTAAATATAAGATTTCCACTCCTTACTAACATTCAACACAAGAGAAAGAAGGGCTTCCAAACATAACTCTTAATATAACCCAAGTGGGATTAGAAAAACCCAAGTAAGAAGAATAGATGTCAATGTTAAACCCAAATTATATCAAGAAAGTACACAATCAAGTCCTCTTTCAGGTAATACTAATTGATTTTAGATGTATAATGTGAATGTAAATTTGAACTAATTGAATTGATGACAAGAGTAAGATAGATCTAGATGCTAAATGTATGCAATCATCTCAATTAAAATATGGAAATAGGTCTATGCCAGGTGAAAAAAAGAAATGATGAAAAACTTACCATGAAATATGCAATAGAAGATGTCTTTTTGCTCTAAAAGTTGTAGATTTGAAACTATAATTGTAATTTTGACCGTGGATTTGCGATCAAGATAAAAACCCATAAACCTTTGTACTTCCAAAATCTCCAAAAGCATGTCAACCTCAAGGAAAAATATTTGGACACTTTATGAGATGATGGACATGTTCCTAGGGCAGTATAGCAAAATCAATCTGCGTCCTTTGAAAAGCTCTTTGTGGATAGTTTTCAAAATTGTTATCACAATTATGGCATCTTCTTCCTATACATAAGAAAATTTGGGTTTTATCTTGTTGGGTGAGAGATTGACTTGGTCAAGCCCTATATTGAGGAATCAACCTTGAAACGAAAGTTAAAATACCAATAAAGGAAATTTTAGCATGTAGCAGGACAAAATATGTCAATGAGAAATACAATTACCTTTTTAGATACAATTGTGTTTGATATGTGATCAAGTATGCAAATGAAATAGCCTTGACTCAAAGAAACTAAAATAAAACCATAACATTAAAAACTTCACGAGTGGAAATGTTCGTGGCATACCTTGATGAAGAATTGAATAACTTGAATGGTTTGGATGATAGATTTCCTTCTTAGAAGCCAAACTCCACTACCATCTTGAAGGAAGGAGCTTGATGGAAGAAAAAATGCTTTCTTAAAGTTTCATATACATGTGCATTATTTCTATTGATTACTTATGTGATTATTATGGATAGCTTATTGATTAATTCGTGAAAATGAAGAGGTCAAGGCTCCTTGTATACTAGTTTTTGAGATAAAAAACAAAGCAAGTCATCTGAGGAGCAAAAATAATAATTAAAAGATCCAAGACACATTAGGCTTTGAGATTCAAATCCCTTGGGGAAGAGGTTGATTTGGGTTGACCTATTCTATAATAGGTTGATTGAAGTCAACCTATTCCAGAGGATGCCCCCCAAAAGTAGTCCTTAAGGTCTCGAAGAAGGTGTAGATAGATTTGTGAAATAATGAAACCATTGGAAGATATGGCCAAAGTGGTGATAATGTTAGATAAACGAGAGGGGGGGGGGGGGGTGTGGGGAGGGGGGATCAATCAGTTATATTCAGCTAACCTATGGGCCTTCCAGACACTTTAGTACCCATTCAAACTTCAATAACAATAACTCAGTGATTTCATTCAACTTCAAAATTCAATCTTGTAATCAATTTACTTCAAACTGTTATCTCAATGTTTCTATTATTATGGAGTATCAAAAATATAAATTAGCTTTTTACCTATCTTTCTTTTTCTTCTGAGTTGCAATATTAAGTATATACCATGAAAATCAACTTGAAACATAAAAGCAATCACACGTTTAACACCATGATTTAACATGGAAACTCTATAAAGGGAAATACCACTTGGGACCGACAACCCAAATAATTTCACTCTTTTGAAGTGAGCTCTGCTAGGATCCAACCTTGTTAAACGTTACATGCACATTTTTAGTGTGGCCTGGTTAGAGGGTTTTAACATAAAGACCATCTAGATCTTATCACTCCTTAATCTCGTCTAAAGAGTAGCTTGCTAAAAAGGACTTAAAAACATCACTAATTGATGTTACCATATAGGATTTCACAAACTTGTTAGATCCACTCAATTACGAGATTTTTTTGCTATGGAGGTCAAATGATTTGTTTGTTGGAATTCTTTAGAATAAATGAGAGGGGGGGTGAATTAGTTATTCAAGGTCAAGATGTATAAATAAAAAATTTCTCAGCTTAGTGAACCCATAAAACATTTATCATCATGCATGCATCCATAAGATTATGCAATCACTTAAAACTTTGTAGGTTACTGTCAAATCAATTTGCAGAAGTGTAAACATGAAACATAACATATTCAACAACACATTTGACACAACGATTTATGTGGAAACCCAATTTGGGAAAAACCATTAGTAACATGCTACTCTTTTTCACTCTTACGAAGTGATGCCCTATGAAAGGTCAACCCTGTTAAAGGTTACAATACACACTGTTAAATGTGACCCTAGTAAAGGATTTCAATCACCCTGTTAGGAGTGAGCCTTGTTAGAGGACTTTAGACCATTCACTTGGAATATCACATGATTAAAGGATTTACAAATGACTATTAGGTCAACCTTAATACAAAGGATTTACCCTAGAGAGTAAAAGCATAAACCTATGTCACCCTTTTGTAAAGAAAAAAGCTAACAAAAGTATAACTGTTCACCTTTAATGACATAAAACTAGTATTATTATTTAGAATTAAAAAAATGAAGTAAACTAATGAAATGTGTAAAAATGGATGAAGTTTAGGATTATAATTTTTAATAATTATTTGAAATTTGAATTTATATATTTTCCTAATTTTTATAGATAATTTTTTAGTTGTTGAAAAATGTTGAAAATCAGGGGTTTAGTTCCCACCACATATCTATATGGAAATAAACTTATTTCCATTTAAACTTCGACTATGTTATAGATAATATATATAGCTAGAATAATCAAAAATAAAAATTGACTTTAGACCTATATTTTCTCTTTTCTAATGATTCAAATTTGAACTCACTTGAAATCAATAGTTTTCATCTCCCACCACATTTTTCAAAACAAATCTATTCTAATTAGAAGAAAAAATATACATTCTAGAAGAGGACTCTCTCCTCTAGAATGTCATATAATTTTTAATTTTTTTTATATGATTTAATATTTTTTTTCTTTCTCAAAATTGACATCTTTTTGAGTGTTAAAATACGTGCTTATAAATTTTTTTAATTACAATATACTGTATCTAATTAACTGTAAACTCCAGATGAGAATATTCTTGATTTTGAGCTCTATAAAATGGTGTTTATATGTTACTTATAAAATATCATAAAAAATAGTAAGAGTAATTGAAATGTCAGTTGTCTGAAATAATTTTATTTCTTTAGTAATTAGGTAGAAACTAGTGTAAAACATGCATTTAATAGACATTTCCAATTGGAAAAGTGTGAGACAATATATAACTTAGCTAGAATGAATCTATCTAGATCAAATATTTGAATAAAATTATTTTTGGGATAGAAATACTCAAATTCAGTCATTCTGATAAGTCAACTTGAAAGGTGACACAACTTTATACTTTTACCTTGGACTGATACAATTATTAAAGAGTAATAGTAAGGCTTAATCTGATAACAACTTACAACTCCATTTGCAGATTACAAATTGTTGTTTTAGTCCTCCATTCTGCTTGGCTTTCACACATTTTAGTTCTGATAGCTTGTTCACCTTCAAGCATTCATACCCTTAAGCCTTCTTACTCAACATGCCAATGCAGACTCTTCACTTAGGTCACTTGATGAAGCAATACCCCTTGACTCCTTTTCTTCCTTAGGTTCTTGCCCATGACAACCCTTTCTTCTGACCAGCCATCCCTATAAATAGAGAATTAAGATCTTTTGTCGTCCATTCTCCATCGTCCAATTTAGGATTTGGACAGATTAGGTAGGATTCAATGAATCTACCCCTAATTCCATATTACTTCTAGAAACTTCTCCTTCAATCCTCTTTGAATTCGCCTCAAAATGGTTTACCATGAATTATGTGCCACCAACTCATTAGTCTTATATTCCACTAGTTCACACAATCCAAAAAAACAAACTTGTCAGCTCAGATCCATTGAATTCACGATCTTTCTAATAATGTTGGCACTTGGCATTAACTTGCTTATGCTGCTTGGAAAATACTGCATTGCTCGACATCCACTGAAAAATCACTTGGCACAAACTAAAGTTTATTGGCCCTTGACATCAACTAAACTTTACTTCGCATCCACTATTTTTCTTGGCATACACTAAAATGAACTTTTACTTGGCTCCAACTGATTTTTTGCTCGACTTGCACTGACTTTGCTTGGCACCTACTATACATTCAATCAAGCTTGGTAGACAAACTTAGTTTAACTTGTTCTTCTGAACTTGCCTAGTGTAGCCAACCTTTGCAAACTTAAGTAGATTATCAATGCACTATGATATCACTATCTTAGTTTATTCTTGTACTCCTTTGTATATCATAACTCAACCTTTCCTCTAGGTGCTTTTCTTACATCTTTTTGATCAAATCCTCTTCATTAATCAAACAAGTGATGGTACTTAAATCATATAAGTAGTTATCTTACTAGTAAAAAATAGGTTTGACATTAGTAACAAAGCAATGATCGAAGCACATTTATCATGCTTGTATCAATATATTTTCAACATTGTTAGGTTTAGCACTACCTAGCTTGTTCAGATCTCTATTTTGTTATGTTTTCTTCTTTCTAATATCCTTCTAATCTTTGTTTGGATGATTCATTTCTTCACACTTTCATTTCCTCTAACTCTTCTTGATCTTCCTTATACTCTACTCAATTCACCTTGCTTCTTTCCTTCTCTTTGCTTCACACAAATTGCCAACTTAACAATAACAATCAACAACTAATCAACAACCAAAAACATGCTTGAACATATCTTTAAATAGTAAAACTCTTTGCTTCTAGATTCTTCTAGATTTTTCTTCTTAAACACATCCGTAAATCTCAGATTCAATGTATTTAGTCACTTAGAAAATATAACTTTTATTAAAATTTATGCTCATCCTTATCTTGCTTAAATCTCCATCATCATATGTTCGTTGTATTTTCCAGCCATAGATCTTGTAACTAACTTTGACTTTTACCTTCAAAATTTTGAAACATTTTTTATTTACATCATAAGTTAGCATCAGATCTCATCCTTCTTAACTTTTTCTTCTAGCTCATAATCGGTGAACATTACATTTCACTTGATTAATACATGAATAACTCGATTAATACATGAATAACTCGATTAACCGTAAACTTTAACTTCCCTTTTGCCAAACACTCGATGACAACTATAGTCACTCGATGAACACTGTATTCCTTCTCTTACCTTGTTACTCAGTGTAGCTTGTATATGTCAGTGAACACATAGACTTCATCATTACATTACATGATTATAAAATAGTCAAACCAACATTACATTATTATAGTCCAACTTATTCAACTATCCATTGAACCCCATACTTATCAACTCTATCACCATCATACTTTCTTCAAATTCTCTTCATCAATAAAATGATATGGCATTCTATTGAATAACATAATGTCTAGCCAACTAAGAATTTGAATGCAATGAAAACATAACAACTACTATGACTCTTTCACATACATTATCAACATTCTCAGTTACATCATCAGTTGGGTCTAACATATAAAATAACACCTAAAGGGGCATGCCAACAAATGAGAGATGACCTAGAAATGTGGCCAATATTGGAGAGGGAGGGAGGGAGAGAGAGAGAGAGAGAGAGAGAGAGAGAGAGAGAGAGAGAGAGAGAGAGTCCACACTAAGGAGGGTTAAAAGGTTTCAAAATGAAGTGCTTCTATTTTAAGATGATACAATAGAAATTATCTTGTAAGACGTTTTTTTTTTTTAAGAGGGGTAAACACTTTGACCTGGAGCTATGAACCAGTGAGGCCACAAACGGGGGACCTCATCCCCATTAGATTTGAACCTTGATGGCAAGGATAACAACACAACAACTTAACCATCACAACATGCCACTATTGGCATCTTGTAAGACATGTTAAGAAGAGTATTGACCTCCATTTTTTTTGGCTTGTGCCTTATATCCACTCTTTTGAAGTAGTTTTTATCACACCTTTGTTAATTTTTTCTCCAAAAGTTCCCTGCTTAAATATATTTCCTAATATAAATAAATTAGTTCCAAACTAATCCATTCAATATTTATTGTAAAACTTTGTAGGAAGCCCTGTTGAGACTTGAAGATTTTCCATCAGCCAATGATCTTATGGAATCTACAGTTTCCTCAATGGTTACAACTTGATCAAGATCTTTTTCCTCCTATATGGAAACTTTTTTTGGGATCAACTTTAAGACTTTATCCTAAACCTCTTGGTTCTTTCTTCCATGTTCCAAGGAAAACAAGTTTTAGTAGAAGTTGTAAAATACATTCTTGATTTCATCCATGTTTTTAGCGAGAGCATTATCAACCTAAATCTCATCAATCGATTCACTTTTTTATGTAACTCTAAAAACATTAAAGAAATACTTTGTGCCCTTTTGTCCCTCCTTGAGACAATTCATCCTAGCCCTAAATTTTTTTTTTGAAATTTATAATTATGTAGTTTTCTAAGCTATGATCTAATGATGCATAGATTCTTAAAAAGTTATCTATCATTTCCATTAACTTATAACATCCTTTCAATTGAATTAATCTTTGAATGAAGTCGAGCCTAAAATTCTTTAGCCTTCTCTTCGTTTATCAACTAAAACACATTGTTCTACACTTCAATAAGAAATTCTCATCGATTCCTTGGTCCAAGACCTTTATTGCAAAATTTAGAAAGATAGGTGGCCATTCTTATCATACTAAGGGAGTCCTTATCCCGAAGAAGAGAACAAATTATATTTAATGGATTTTTGTAACTGGATGTGATAGCGGGAGTGGAATTCATGTCCATGAAGATAAAAGTTGAAACAAGAGAGTGATCATAAATAGTGGCAGGAGAGACCTTCACAGGTGACCTTAATATTTGAATGCAGTTGAGCCTCAAAACTAGATCTTTCTTTAGCCTTCTCTTCAAAATCAACTAAAATACATTCTTCCACACTTCAATAAGAGAGTCCCATTGGTTCCTTGGTCCAAGACCTTTATTGTAACATTTTAGAAAGATAGGTGGTCATTCTTATCGCACTAAGGGAGTCCTTATCCCAAAGAAGAGAAAACATTATCTTGAATGGATTTTTTTATTGGGTATGATAGTGGGAGTGACATTCATATGTATCAATATAAAATTTGAAATAAGAGAGTAATCATAAATAGTGGTAGGAGAGACCTTCACAGGTGACTATAATGTTCCATACCTTAGACACTGAAATAGACTATACAGTAGGCAAGATGGAAGTTGGTTGTACAGTGGAGGTAGAAGGGGGATGATGCAATGGCGTATAGACCATGAACTAACTTAGCTGATGTTCTCTGTCTTCTTAGGCCATATTGTGTGAGTTGAGAGGAAGTCGTACGGTAGCTTGAAGTTCATAAAATATGAATTGGGGAGACCTTACGGTATCTTGGGGAGTCTGTACAGTAACTTCAATTGATTGTACATTGGCCAAAATTTGTGTTCAAGGGGGGAGGAGAATAGTGAGTTGCAAATGGGGTTGTATAGCCTGAGTGTGGTATTGGGAGTTATACATAAGGGAGTTAAGTGTCGTTGGGTGGATGATAGAGGGTTGTTTGCCACAGATTGAGTCATTCTTTGAGCTACCAGTACAAGTTGATTAGATTTACCAAAAACATCAAATAATGTTAGTACAAGTATTGAAAACCAATCAAAGATAAACACAAATATATTTATTTGCAAACAAAGATGGTGCATAGATTTTCTAGATCCGAGCAAGTAATACAAAGATGAAATAGGGCAAGGGATGAATCCCATCGAAACTAGGAGAACCAAATAGGGAAGATCTTTCACTTTCAAAATGACAAACAATATTGAACTCCAACAGGTATCTGTAGTACAAAGAAATATAATCCAAATCACATACCAACTACTACCTACATGTCATGCTTAAATACCCGTCAGAGAAACTTCCTGAGGGTTTACAAAGATAGCTGGCGACCACACCTACCTATAGAAACAATTAAATAAAAATGGGTTCGAGATATACTAAATCAATCAGCCCATAAATAATGGTTTGATTAAATATTTATTTTATAACAGGAACATTACAGTCCCTTTGTCCCAAAATTTGCTTGTCATCGAGCAAATGCAAATCCAATTCTAGGAAACCTTTTGTAATCAACTTCTCTATTTCGAGTAAAGTACCAAGTAGATCTTATCACTGTAGTAAATGATATCATCAATAACTAGGTATCTTTCATCATGTATATAGCCATTGATCAAATGACATGCAAAAGTGTTCTTTGAGTACTTGGCCAATAGATGGGCCCACCAATTATCCAAGGAATGGGGTAAAGTGTTGACTGTCATGTTTTTACTTGTGGCATATGGGATCATGTCATGTTTAAGAATGGCCTCCATCTTTTTGATTGTTACTTCCCTTGATCCTTTATTTAACATTCCTCTTAGCAGTACCTTCTTCCCATCCATCTTGAATGAAAAGTCCATCCTCTTGAAACTTTGGGTGTATTGGTTAAGGGTCTCCATCCACTAGATGCCCAATATGATATCTATATCAACCAAATCTATGACAAAGAAGTGATCTATCAAGGTATAGTTTCCTATGGAATTTTTTAGCCGTGGGATCACATAAGTATAGGGTAACAAGGTTCCTTCACCAACCTTAACCTCAAATCCTCCATACTCTACTACATGCAAGCCCTTACTAGTGACCAAAGATGTATTAATGAAATTGAGTGTGGCTCCACTATCAATCATGACTGTGATTTGTTTCCCATGAAGTGTGCCACAAACCCTAAAGATACTACTTCCAGCCATTGTAGTGAGGGTAGCAATGGAATCCCCTTTTTGAATCAGGGCATTTATTCTCTCCTACTAGTTACTTTCTTCGCTAGGCACTATAGGTACTTGTCCTTCATCATCATTAGGAAACACCTCAATGTAATGCATCTTTCCCTTCCCAAGGTAGTGATGACCTGGTCCCCATGGTTCCTTGCATGTGAAACAAAACTTTTTCCTCGAGAGCTCTTGCCAAGAGTCTTAATCCAATAGAGGTTTTTTCTAAATTGGCTCCTTGTCTTTATTTTCTTGTGGGGATAGTGTTGGCATAGCTATGTGAGTTTTGGAGGAAAATGCAACCATGTCACACACCTTCTCAATAGCCTTGTTGAGTGTGCATGGGTTGAAAGAACTATCCAACCTCTTAAAGGTTCTTTCAACCCATCCATGAATAACTATTAGGGTAAATAATTAATTATTATTACACTTTACTTAAGTTTACTTAGGTTAATGTATTAGCATATTAGTTGTCATGTAGACACCCAGGAGTTTGCATATTCATCTGAGTTGTAATGTAGATAACACAGTTGTTTGCACTCCAATTGAGCACATTTTGTCTACTACATCTCTTTATGAGATACACCTTGGTATTATTATCCTCTCATTATTGCATGTACATTCATGCACAATGGAGGATAATCCACTCTTGGTGGACATGTGCTTAGTTGTGATTTTTATCTCTTTGCTGACTCCTATTCATTCTAGATGCCTTTATATATAGGCACTTCTAGTGTGTATTCAATCATCGAATTATCCAATTATCCAATTATCTGATATCCATTATCATTTTGATCATTACTGAGATTCTCATTTGATCATATTAGTCTCTCTTGTTCTTTTTATTGCCTTAGGCAAATTCTTACATGGTATCAAAGCTATACCAAATTCTTACAATAACATGATTCGACATCTTTTAGAGATGTATGTGACTAATATTGACAACCTTTGGAACTCAGCGATGTAATTTTCTACCATACATGTTTGCTTTAGCTAAGCTAGATCTTTGAAGTTTAGTTCAGGGTCCTTCCCATCAAAATAATCAATGAGTCTCTCAGTGAACTTAACATAAGAGGTTATTTGGTCATGGACGAGAGTAACCAATCCATGGTGCCACCATTCTTGTGGCATTCCTTCTAGATGGAGTGATGCAAACATGATTGCTTCATTTTCAGACATTAAGTTGAGTTGGAAATAGGTGTCTTCCTTTAGAACCCATGCCTGTGCAGTGATGGCTCTAGATCCATGAAATGGTGATAAGTTTACTTTTTCGATCTTTCTCTTAAGATCATCATTAAAATAACCATGATTTCCCCCACCTAAAATATCTTATTCTTAGATCAACATAGTCTCTGTAAGATATATCACCTTTTGTATTTGTGTTCCTCCAATCTTCCCAAAGTTTTTATTTTATTTCTTGAAAAGTGGGCTCTCTTTCTTTGGTGGTGCTTCCGTCCTTGGAAGGAAGATGGGTATCAATGGTCGAAAGCGAGAGCATTGAGAGTTTGTCCTTCCTGAAATAGAGTTGTCACTATGCCCATTTTGTTCTCTTGTTGTCTTTCCCTTAGTCAATTTTTGTAGTGTTTCCTGCATAAGCCTTTGGGTTTCATTGATTTGCATTTGGTTTATGCTTAGTTCTCTTAAAATGTTCATGAGTTATGTGATAGGATCTTGAGGATCTTCCATTCTACCAACAAGGTTATTTTTCCTTCTCCTTTGGATATAAAATTGCAGTCACTTCCATAGGCTGACAGAATCACTGGCTCTAATACCACTGTAATGTTCCATACCTTAAACACCAAAATAGACCATATAATAGGCAAGATGGAAGTTAGTCATATGGTGGAAATGTCTGTACAGTGGAGGTATAAGGGCAACAATACTATGGCATATAGACCATGAACTAACTTAGTCGATGCTCTTTGTCTTCTAAGGTTTATGGTGTGAGTTGAGAGGAAGTCATATGATAGCTTGACGAGTATCTTGGGGAGTCCACACAGTAACTTCATTTCTCTGTATGGCGGCCATAATTTGTGTTCTAGGGGGGGGGGGGGGGGGGGGTTAATGAGTTGCAAATGGGGTTGTATAGCCTGAGTATTTGTAGTCCGTACAATGCTATTGGGAGTTATTCAAAAGGGAGTTGAGTGTCGTCGAGTGGATGATGGAGGGTTGTTCACCATGGATTGAGTCGTACTATGAGCTACCAGTACAAGTTGATTAGATTTACCAAAAACATCAAATAATGGTAGTACACGTATTGAAAACCAATTAAAGATAGACACATATATGTTTTTGCAAACAAAGATGGTGCATGAATTTTCTAGATCTGAGCAAGTAATATAGAGACAAAATAGGGTGAGGGATGAATCTCATTGAAACCAGGAGAACCAAATAGGGAAGATATTTCACTTCTGAAATGACGAACAATATTGAAATCCAATAGGAATCTGCAGTACAAAAAAGTATAATCCAAATCCTATACCAACTACTACCTACATGCTGTGCTTAATGTAACGCCCCGCTCGGGAACCCAAGAGAAATAAAGCTAATATGTTACAATGTTTACTGAACTATATTTTTTTTTTAAAGTTTAAACAATACCAAGATAACATTAATGCGGAAGCAATATGAACATACACATTAGCAATTACAGATATAGTTTCAATTCCTCAAAGGTTCCTTTACGTTGAGTCACATTTAGTAATTTTAAATTAATTAGTTTAAGTTTCCAAATACAATGTCTCAAGATCGTAAAGGAATAACAGATACATAGTCGCATAAGCAAATGCATAAGTATAAACAATACAATGAAAGTACATCCAATCAATAACATCCACTGCACATGTCGCAGGGTATGTGAGAAAAGATTCAATACATCAAAATACATGATAACATATATACTTCATCTGAAAAGAAGTCTCTGAGATAAGAAATAAGAATGATAAAGCTACATCTCCTGCAATGAACATCCAACAGCTGGCAATGTGAAGGGGGACCCAAATGGTAAGAAGGCACTACCTCCCGACCGCGTGGTTACCTAGTCAGGCTTCCACTCCCACCGTGCAGGGAAGATAATGAACAATCCACATACGACTATCAAACATAAAACATTCCTAGGCAAGGTACCCCTAATAGCCAAAACTACCTCAAAGGTAACACATGCTACTCAAGAAGATAAAATAAACCAAAAGCAAGAACACTCAATCCAATACTGACACCACATAACCAAACATCATACACGAACCAAGTATAAACCAAATACCAAGATCATAAGATAAAGTCAACGAAAGATAATCCTCCTCAAGTCAATAACCACATGTCAAAAGTACAACATCACGAATCACCAATCATCATCAATGAAAGTAAGTAACCACAATAAACACAATCAATAAGTACACCACCAGAGATACACAAAATCTACAGAGGAGACTCAGGCTACATTCTAGGGAGTGTCATCACATGGCTGCTTGAGTTACCCTGGACTGATCTCTTAAGAGACCCCAGACCCTCAAGAGTTGAGTTACCCTGGACTAGTTACTATGAACCCCGGACCCTCAACATCACACATATGGAAACTAGAAAGCCCTCTCAAGAAGACGAGGCACTCATCTCATCCCCATCCTTAGTCTATACAAGCACTAAAGGCATGGGTAGATCAAATATCTCTAACTTATCTTTTTAGTGTGTTTACCCCCCCCCCCCCCCCAAAAATTTTAATTACTAGATTATCACTTATTACATAACTTGCATTAGGTTACCCTGGTACTGACCACTTTGGGTCCCGGACCCCTATGCAAGCCACTCCCAAGTCACATACCTAGACAACCTTTCCTAAGCACATAAAAACACAGTTGTGTCCCATACCACAACACCCATAAAGATCAAACTCGGTTCCTTAACAGGCAACCTGATAACAAGATGGTTTTCCCATTCTAGTACACAAAAAAGCTCCACAAATAAAAATCATAAATATAATCTCCAATATGAATCACAAAACACATCATAACATCCAGCCACATAAATGGTATAACAGAAATCTTACAAAACCTCTGGTGTACGTCCTAGATTGGTCAACACCTAATCAACACCAAAAACCCAAAGCATAGACAATATAAGCAAAACAGTATAGTTTCATAGATTGGATTTGATTTAAAAGGACACAATAGGGTTACAGGTAAAGTTTTAGTTTACGTTTTAATATACGTTTCAAGTTATAAGATTCTTAGTTCATTCCATCCAATAACCCATCTGTTTATTCAATATCAATTAATTATTAAAATAATAATGATTGTTCTTCCAATAAAATTAATTATCTCAATTTCATTAAAGCCAATATTAAAATAATTCTGAATTCTACTAAGTTCTCTCTTATATTAATTAATCTTAATTAAATTTCATTTAATTAAACTAATTAATAATATAAAATTAAAATAATCTTACTCATTTATAAAAATAATAAATGTTAATAAATTCATAATAAAATTCATTAGACCAAATACTAAATAATCATATAATTTACATTATAAAAACTTGTTAATAAAATATTATTAAATATTAATAAAATTATCATATTAGAAATACATTAATAAATAATAACAAAGTTTAAGTAAAATTTATTTTTAAATATTAATAAATATTAATAAACTTTAATAATAAATAAATAAAAACAAAATAAAATAATGAGAATGGACGTGTTTTAAGGCCCGTCGGCCTGCACTGCTCTGCGGTCGTAGGTACGACTGCTGCCGCAAGCAGCAGTCTTGCTTGCCGCGCGCAGCAGTCATGTCTGCCGCGCTCAGCCCTAGAGGCTATGGATAGGGTGTGGGAGGTAGGGATGTGGTGGCCTTGCCTCCCCCCCTAAATTATATATATATATATATATATATATATATATATATATATATATATATATATATATATATATATATATTTTTTTTTTTTTAATTAAATTTTTTTTTATATGAAATATAAATAAAACCATTCCCATAAATTTTAAATTATATATATATATATATATATATATATATATATATATATATATATATATATATATATATATATATATATATATATATATATATATATATATATATATATATATATATATTTTAAGCCTATCTTGCAATTATGGTCTAATAGAAGAGTTTCTATTAACCATATATATAAATATATAATGTACAAAGTCCTATTTCAATTTTCAAATTTTTTTTTCAACCATCCGATAAAAAGGTTTGTCTAACATTCGAATTTCTCAATTAAATTTACTTTTAAACCTCAAACCCTCTTTCAATTATCTAATAGATTCTCGTATTTGTCTGATTTCTCATAAAATCTTATTCATTTTAGAATACAACCCTCTAAAGTAAACTCAGCTACGTATCCATCTAAATCCATGTACAAATATTTCTCAATCAAGAACAAATATTTGCATACCAAAAAAGAAAACATCACATCCAAAAGACACGGAGCAGACAGAAGTTTGAAAAGTGAAAACTACTATACAATTAAACCACGAGATCCTACCTGGATCTGATGCTAACCTCTGAAAATTAGATACAAATTCCTATCGCAAGCAAAATCTTTCAAGCCACGTAAAGTTCTTTTCTTTCCAAACCCTTCAAGTTGCCCACCATAAACCTGTGTGTGCCCTGAAATCTGTGTGTAGCCTGAGACTTGTGTCTGAAAAACTTCCCCCAAATAATGACCCCAAAACCCTCTAATATAGAATCTAATTACCCTTTAGGGTTTCTATCTCCACAACTCTAAAATAATAATTACTTTATTTAATTAATTCATTCATGCACAATTAATTTTCTTTTAATTAAAATATTCTTTTATTATTCCTTCATGGACTTTAAGTGAATTATTAAATTACTTTATTTAACTTTCACTCAACTTCTATTTTAAATCAATTTATAACTTTTTAAATCTCATGTGCACATTATTAAAATATCTTTATTCGAGTTCACATGTTTTTATCTTTTAAATTAATTTCTTTTATTTTCAACTCATGCATAAATCATGCGAACTATAATCCTTATGATAATTAAATATCTTTTCACTTTTAATTTCATTTTTTTAGAAACTTAATTGATAAAATATTTATTAACTTAAATAACAATAATATTTAGCATTTATTTAAAAATGCACTCTAAATATATTATTATTAAATTAAATAAATATAATCACGTTCTAAATTTAAACTTTATTTAACTTTTTAATATATTTAGAACGTTTAATTTGATAAATATTTATTAACTTAAATAACAATAATATTTAGCATTTATTTAAAAATGAACTCTAAATATATTATTATTAAATTAAATAAATATTATCATGTTCTAAATTTAATCTTAAAACTTTTATCTTTAATTTAATTCTTTATATTTAATTAATTTCTCAATTAATTAAATATAATTAAATATTCATAATATCATAATAATTTTCCATCATTAATTTGATCTTTTAATTAGACTTAATTTAATAGAAAATACATCAAACACTCACAAAACAACATACACACAAAATACTAACGGGTTTAAAAAGGGTAGACAGTCCATTACGAGTCCTCCTTGCAGGACAAGTATTATAGGCTATGGCTAGGATTGGACCTGATCATTATCTTCCCATTCTCACCATTTGAGTATTTGTAATAGGGCACGCTCATCCTGGCAATTCAGGGAAGTCGATGCCCGGTACCTGCATCCTGCATAAAAGACGAGCATGTACATGTATATAATATATCTAAACTAAACAGACAATGGCGGGGAGTGGTTCATCGTGTAGATCCCGACTAGCAGGTGACTACGACTCCCTCCCTTAACCACATCAAACACGTCAGACAGAAAGATAAAATAAACACGTACACCATACACATGCAAGTATGGGGTAAGTATCGTAAAAATCACAAATCTAAGATCAAATGCATACATATAATAATGCATCTCTATCAATACAACATAATCATCATTAAAGACATCACGTTAACATTGTTACAAAAGAAACCACATTTACTAATTAGGAATCATTAAGACATCATTAATAACACATGAATGGAATCGAATAAGCAATAATAACTAATACATTTGTAATCAAACTCATGAAATAATATCATAATATTACAAATCTAGTATCTCTAACTAATCAATGCATAAAATCAACCTAAAAGAATTTGACAATGATAACAGAAATGCGATCTAGGGGCAGGCACTACACTTAAATACCCGTCAGAGAAAAATCCTAAGGATTTACAAAGATAGCCGACGTCCACACCTACTTATGGAAGCAATTAAATAAAAATGGGTCTGAGATATACTAAATCAATCGACCCATTAACAATGGTTTGATTAAATATTTATTTTGATAGGAACATTACAAAACCCATTAGATATCTAGAATGAGAAAAGGAGAATAGTCAACTTAAAATTTGTCAAGTTTGCAATATACCCTTTGGCTCCCCACTTGATTTTTGCACCAAGTATACCAAATTATATCTAAAGATTCTTTTTTTCTTTCAAGGGGATCAACCAAATGAAGCATTATTTAAAATTTCCCCAGAATTATGCTCATTTTCCTTCCATGAATGTCTAATACCACCACATTTATCTTCACTGTTCTCCACAATGTTAAAGTCTTCTATAAATATCTAATGAGTCTTGGGAAGGAATGTGACCATCTAATCCCAAAAAGAAACCATGTCTCTATAATAATTAGCAGTATATATGTTGCAGACACCAACATTTATTTTCTTAGATTTGAATGTAACCCAAAAGGCTCTATGATAGGGCATAACCACAAATGAATCAACCTTATTAGCCCACTTAGGACCAATAAGAGTAACAACTTCTCCTTTACCTTTCCCATGTTCTCAAACAAAGTAGGTAGCTTGGTCACATAATTTTTTTATAATGGTAGCAACATGTAACCTAACCATCTTAGCATAACCTAAAGACATAAAATGTCTTTGTTCTATAATTTTTTGCACTATTCTTCGACAACATACTTTCTATCAAGCACTTCCAACCCTCAAAAACTCCAGATAGCTATGTTAATCATCATAGAAATTATTTTTGGGAGGGTTTATGATTCTTATATAACCTAGTAAAACTATTAGGTAGGTATGTTCTTATGTTTATTACCATTGCTTGCCAAATTGGATAGAGATTGTCTATTCATTATTTTCCTCTCTTTCTTATAACTCTTATTGGTGACTTCACTAAACTAATTATCAAATCTATCTATCATAGAAGACTCTGGTACATAAGGCAAAATTTGTCAGTTAGGAGCCTCCTCAATCATAAACTCCATATGACTAGGTGAAGGACCATTTTGTCCCAAAGTTTTTTTTGCGGAGTTCCTAAGTTTTTCATCTCTTTCATTAATAGTCTCCAAGAGGCTATTCGTTGAGTATTTTTTCTAATGGGGGTATCATTATCAACAAGAGGAGAATATTTTGATTGTCAACTAACTATGGAGGAAGGAGGAATAATCTAATTGCCATTTGTAGGGATAATATCAAGATCCTCCTCAAACAAAGGATTGGATAGAGAAATAAATTTAGAGCCAACATTGCTATGAACAAGAATATCAATTCCATAACTCCATGTTATTAACATTTTCCATATTTACATTTTTATCAACAACTACAATTTCCTTTAACATTTCTTTGATTGTTCTTCTTACTATTCACATTAGGCTTTGCCCCAAAATTAGGGTTAGAGCTGGCCACATTAAAATTTCCCTTTACGCATTTTTAAGAGATGAGTGAGTGATATTGTCTAATGTGTCCATTTAATTTACAATGAAAATATGCACTAAGATCACCAAGCACAACAAGTTCCCAAGTATAAATGTCCTCTTCATTTTTTTAAGAAATCATTTCTAGTGTAGAGATTTTAGGAGACAAAGCAATCAAAATAATGGCATTTAGGTGGGGAGGAGTGACTCTTGAGTCTTCCACCTATAAAACCAACCCTAAAGGCTTAAAAAACTAGGGGATAAAAGGCCAAAATTTTGGTTGAAACCCCTCTCAATTCCACCCAATTTGGCAAGGAAAAACATGAAATAGAGATTGCCCTACGCTCCAAAAACCCCTTTTAAGGACTATCTTGAATATTACATGTTTACAGAAAAGACATCAATCAATCCTTTTGAATAATACCAAGAAAAACTAACATAAATCCCCATCTTTTTTCCTTAGTGTTAGCTTGTGGTGACTGATCAGGAAAGTACTATACACTCACCATGTATCCTCGTCAGGATTTGGGGCTAGGTTGAGCCCTGAGCAAGGGTTTGGGGGCAGCAGCCCCCAATATAGGTGGGGGAGATCAAAATTTTTTGGGGCTATTTTATTAGCTATTTTTCCTAGGGCTGACATGCTGTAATTATTCTAGCCCTCAAAAATCTTGTATAAAATAACCCGGGGTTAGGGATTTCATTAGGTGTGATGAGATAATAGCTTCTTGCACTAGTATTGAGCCGTAAGGGATTACAAATTGTAATCACTGGATAATAAGAAGAAATTGGACTCGCTATTTGGTGGATGTAGCCCAAGGATTGGGTGAACCACGTTAAATATTTGTGTGTTGTGTTCTCTTCTATGTGCTTTATTATTTTCTGATATTGGTTATATTTGCATGTAATTTTTATTTCTATCTCACTAATCCTAACACTTACACATTGGCCAACCAATCATAAAAATACTTTCGAAAAGGCAAAGAATTGCTATCTATAGAAACAAAGAAAAATGTTAAATTTCACAAACTAGAATGTTATGTTCCAATAGTCTTGACCATATCTTCATTGGGAGAAAGTGATAGAGTTTTCAAGCTAGAGATAAAGGACTCATCACTTCCTCCCCCATAGGTCTCGAGTTTCGACGATACTTCCATCTCTATTTCTATCATTGTTGGCTACTAATAATCCCCTTACACCATTTCATGCTGCTTGAGTAGGATTCCATTAAAAATAACAGATGATAAACACACAATAATTGAATTCCTACACACAACCAATTTATAAGATGGCTTTTCCTTCTTTGCAATTTTTGGAGTTTCTCTCTCCAACATTAAAATTCTTTACATTAATAAACCTCTTCATCGTTGTTACTAGGGAGCACATCATCTATTGCTATCATAAATCTCAAGCGGATTAAAAATAGGGTTGGAAACCAATAGCTGAACCCTAAAGGCAACATGCTTGCACAAGACACCCCACACATGTGATCCACATAAAAAAAAAATGAACCATAGAAAATAAAAGCAAAACAAATAGAAGAAAACAATGAAGCCAAACATGTAAGCACCAAGACAAAAGAGAACATGTAGACAACAACAAAGGATGATACATGTTATGATGAAGATGAAGTGACTCTTCACTTGCCACAAAGTGTACAAACTTGTAGAGCCTCCTAGATTGAGACAACAATTTTTGGGTTAGAACATGAAATCTTACAATGTAGCATAGGGAAATCAATTATTTGACAAAATTAATGGATAAGAAAAAATGGAGAAGAAAATATTCATGTAGCAAATACACGAGTGGAAAATAAATAACAAATAAAAGCAGACAAACTTTGTAAGATATTTTCTTCCTTAATAAAAGGAAATAATGACATCATGCATGATGTGCACACCAGGAACGCGATAATATTTGCGGCGGCGTGCATAAAATTTTAACCCCTTATTTTTACGGGTTGTGATTTTACCAGTTACCGTCGCTAACGAAGTATTGTCACGTTTACATAATACATAGCATTCTATACGAGCGCTTCAATAGAAACTATCCATTTGTACCGCTGCTCTCACATTCTCATAAAAATCAACGTTCTGCTCAAACACCATGACGACACATTTTAGTCGTCCTAACAGCGCGGTTAATTATCTTTGGCAATAAACTATAAAAAAAAAACAGCGAAAAAGCCTGTCGGAGCACTTCGCCTGTGCTCTATTTTTAATCTTTCCCTTTCTTTTCTTAGCAGAAGTTCTCTGGAGGAAGGGAACCATTGAAAGACTGCGGGGTTCTAAGCATTTCCGGGAGGCATTTTCTCTATTTTTTGTCACTTTAAATCCTCCGGGGATTTGAACTTAGTTTATCTGAGATTCTTTTGGCCACGACGGACTTTCTTGAGAAGACTGAATTGTTTTAGGGTTTGATCAGAAGAAAAGTGGAAAAGGAATGTCTGAATTTGCGAGTCCTTTAGAGGACCAGCAAAGTTTGAAGAAGAATTTCAGCATGGAAATCGACGGGCCGGTTGCTACGCAGGGGCTGGCAACTGCGGAGGATTGGCGGAAGGCACTGAGCGCAGTTGTGCCTGCTGTGGTGGTTCTCAGAACAACAGCCACCAGGGCTTTCGATACAGAGTCTGCCGGCGTGAGCTTCGCCACCGGCTTTATTGTGGATAAAATCCGCGGAATTATTCTTACTAATCGTCACGTCGTCAAGCCCGGTAAGTCCACAGCAATCTCTTATTCATTATCTCTAAAAATGGTCGGTTATGGACTTCAACTTTTGCTTTCCATAGTATCCGTGGGATTAATTATTCGTAATCTTTAGTTTTTGTGATAAACAATCTTCAGTTGTAAAAATTGTAAACTAAGGAATTGTATTAAGTTTCCGTGACATTCTTTGTGGCGCATCTCTTAGAGTACCGCACAAAGAGATGTGGTACTCTAAGAGTGGCGCATCTCTTACAGTTCTTTTCTTTCTGCAATTCGAAAATATCTATAAAGAATTCTCTTGCTTTCTCAATTGACGTGTTATAATTCACTTCGAAAGTTCAGTGCAATTTCTTTTGCCAGTGCCATCCAAAATTTCAATAGAATAAATCGGATCGCGTATTTTTTATTATTGCAACTTTATCGCTAATGTAGTTTGGGGCTTCAATTATAAATTTTGGCGTGTACTATTTCTTAATACATTTCTTTTGCTTATGCAATGTGAAACCAGGATACATTTTTTTCATTTTCACAATATGCAATTGAAAACCTTAATTCTATTCCTTTTGCTAAATCAATTTGAAAGCTAAATACGATTATAAACTTATATGTATGTACTTGATTTTTCCATCCTGATGATATATCATTAAGAGCAACCTGAAATCTCTATACAATTATCAAAGAATTGCCAAAGCCTCGATAGGATGATTCTCCTGCTTATTTAGCCTGAAACCTCAATTAAACTTAAGATAATTTTTTGTTGACTTGAGAATATGGACCATTAAGCATGCAGATAAGCTCATTACTTTTTTTTATTGTTTGCTTGATTTTTTTTGAAGCTCAAGGAAAAATTAAATGAACAAAAGAGTCATATAAAGAGCGGCCTATCATCAAAGAGTGACTTGAATTCTTGATATGATTGTTTTGAGTACTCAATTTTTATTGACACAATTCTTTTGCTTATGCAATACAAAGCCTAGAGGGATTTCTTTTGTCTATGCATTTTCTGACTTCTTGATTTATCACAAAGAGCGGCCTGCAACCTTCAATTCAGTTCCTCTGTTCCGTGCATTTTTCATTGAAGCATCTTCTAATTGTGTTCAATTTCACATCAACCCGTTTCACTTCTGGTGCAGAGATTTCCAGTTCACGTCAACCATTCTTTCATTTTTTGTAAAAATATTCAACTCTGCATCCTCATTTTCTCATTTTGTGTAAAAATATTCAATTTCATATCAGTCATCTTCCATCTTGTACAAAGATGTTCATATATAAACTTTAACTTATTTTTTCAGTTTTGTGTAAAAATGTTCAAAGGTTTAGCTAAAATTTTAACTAGGCTACAACCTAAAACACAGTTTAATAGTGAATTGTCTTCTGCCTTTGATTGTACTCCTTGAAATAAATTATCTCATTATTCATTTGTTTCTGGAGATTTTCAAAACACCTTTTACTATAATTATTAATACTAAGCTCATAGGTAACCTTGATACACTTGAAGATCTATGTTTCCACTTGCTGTATACTCTCCTTTGGATCTTTCATGAATCAGGACTTCTAGCCAACAGCAAAATTAATATTTGCTTTGCTATGAGCCAAGTGATGAAACTTCCCATGTGTTACCTTTGTGATGTGGAATCAACCTCAGGAATGCATTGAGTTGTTGGGAGTCTCATCTACTTGATCTATTACCATGATCATGTCAGAATTGAGTCTTAGGTTCCATGATCTATTGTGAACCTCCTCTAAAGACTTAAAAGAAAAAGTTTGGAACAAGGTTTTTGGTGACTATGAATCACTACCCAAATGATAGATATATCATATAGAAATGAATATAAACCTTTAATGTTTTTACACCAATAGCCAATATGTGAAGGATTAAGTACCCTAAAGTAGTTTGGTTTGACCTACACACATTTCTCAATGATATGAGAAGTTGACAACTTATTGGGTCTCAATAATTTTTTTTTTGAAGATATCAAAAGTTGGTAATACATTTGGCTTTTTAAATTGGGCGAAGGGCTTTCAGTCTTTATAAGTAGTTATTGCATGCATAGTGATACTGATAGAACAAGTCAGAAGGGCTTTCAGTCTTTATAAGTAGTTATTGCATGCATAGTGATACTGATAGAGCAAGTCAGTAAGTAATCGGTCCCAATTGGTTTTACATGATGTACCGACATCAATATGTTTAAAGCCTAGCAACTTTGGGAGTAACCAAATTATAACACCGGAAATAATATACTAGAATAAAACTGTTAAAGCAAATTAGACAGTGTAATTGTGAGACATTTTTTATGGTTGATGAATCATATTTGCTTCGTAAAAAGCTCTCAGGTTTAGCAATTTTCAGATCATTATTTTTATAAAAAATTGTGAATGAATATGCCATTTGATTCAAAATTCTACATAATGGGATGTTAGCTGAAAGGTCCATATTATTATCTATAATCTTTTAATGATTCAAATTTTGCTTCCATCAAAATACTTTTAATGATTGAACTAATCTCTTCTGATTATGCTGGTAAACTCCAATTTGGTCTATTTTAATGTTTATGAACTTGAAGTTTCAACAAGCAAATTTATTGTTTTGTAAACTCAGGACCTGTTGTAGCTGAGGCAATGTTCCTTAATCGTGAGGAGATTCCAGTATATGCTCTTTACCGTGATCCTGTAAGTAATCTTTGTTTCAATTTTGATGTATTATTTATTCCATTGTTTTATTATCACAACATTTCTTTTGAGTGCGTCTGTTAGATACAGTCGGTAACAACCAAATACAGTGAGTTTGTGGTCTAGTCGTAACTAGTGATATTTGGCATTGACTGTTTGCACTTTCTTGCATACCTAGAGAGTTTAACTTGAAACAAACAAGGTTAGGTCTATGTTATTGTGTTGTTATAAGAGCACACCTCTACTCAAGAGTTTAGTATCAGTATTTATGATAAGTGTTTGTCCATGTAACAGTGATTGGTCATAAATTGAATTTCTGCGTTGACACATTTTTTGAGACTTATTTGTGGTTAGATTGTAGCATCTGAGTTTTTTAGTTGTAACAACTAAAAACTGCATGTGTAACCATCGTTAGAATTAATTTGTTACACTTGTCTTAATTTGGGGTCATTGGTGAAAATGTCCACAACACCTTAGTGGATTTTCTCATTACATCCATCTTACTGCCTTTTTTATGTGCAGGAGTGTGAAAAGTTTAACTGAGGCCTGTTCGTTTAGGAAAATGTTTGACCTGAACTGTTATAATGAGTAGCCTTGTCACACTTAATTGTTGTCATTTAATTTTGGCACTATTCTCAAAGCCTTGTCAAGCTATCTAACTTTTTTACATTTTATTTACTTTTTATTTTTAGATTCCCTCGTATTTCAGGAATTGAGACTTAAATGTGCTACCGTAAGTATTTGTTAGCTTCTGGCTAGGGCTCTGCTTCATGTAAGAAAAACTAAACCATTGCAAGATTTCCATCCAGAAAATTTGAGTCCTCGTTGACGAGCTCCTTTCCTGTGTTCAAACTTAAGGGAATCAAATGACAAGATATTTACTTAGGTTAAAAGTGATCATCAATTATATGGTCTCTTCATGATTGTATAAGTTGTGTTCCATTCAAATAGTTCTTCATATGCTGAAGAGCACACAGTTATACAGAAAGTGGCGGGGGCGGGGGGGGGGGGGGGTGGTGGGGTTGGTGAATCAGCATAACAAGTGAATTTTGCCAATTTAAACTTCATTTATCATAATAGCATGAATTAGTAAATTTAACAATTATGTACATGAGAACACAATAACACTGTTTTACGTGGAAACTTAAATGAGAGGAAAACCATGGCAAATTGATGCTTTTTTATAATTCTTCCTGTACAACTTGTTTGTAGGCACCAACCTACATGAGCACAAACCCCCACAATTTGTAGACACCAACCTACAATACCAACCCCTAAAAGAAAATCTCCAACTTCACTTAAATTGGAAATTCCGCCTTGACAATGTTGTCTCAGCTGATGATGGAGTCACTATATTGGCACAAATTTTGATAATAAACTTACTTTTTAAATTTGGTGCAAGTCTGATCAAGGCCTGAATGAAATTCCAATAATACTCTATATCTGTAATGAATCTTCAAAACTATCCTTGTCTGATTTATATTTCAGCATTAAACTCCCATATAAGCTTAACACATATTTTCTGGGTTTGGTGTGTATATCAAATTGCCTTGATATAAATTCACACCACATCCTACACACACTTCTCTCTCTCTCTCTCTCTCTATATATATATATATATATATATATTTACGTAGGGAGACAAGTCATTTCTATTAACCACTGATACCATCTCTTTATTAACAAATTGCTTAATTACTTCTTGAATACAACTCTTTGCATCACTTTATTCATTAGCTTTAGAAGGTTGCAAGTTGGTTCACTAAATACTAATAGCTTAATTTTCTTCTAACAAATTGCATCTATATGATTTCATTATCATTGAATCCAAATAATAGATTAAGTTGGCAGTTTCTTCTGGCAAACATGACTCATACAATGGCTGTGTGCATTAGAACATAAACATAATTCCTTAGACCAAGTCATTAGTTTTTTAATCCATTATGACTTAATCACATCATTAGAAGATGCCATCACTGCTGTAGGATACACCGCAGTTCTTTCTAGGATCGTTGTGATTACTGTTCTAGAACATTAGAAGATACCATTACTGCTATAGGATTGCTGTTTTTGTTAGATTGATCACTGTGTTATAGATGAACTCATTGACACTGCATATATACTTGTTCTGTCACTGTTTATGCTTGTGAAGTCAACTAATCATTCAAAATTTATTGTTTACTCATGTGTCTAAAGTTGAACAAGACATCTGTAGATTGTACTGTAATGGGACTGTTTTCTGACATCCTTAGAAGATGCTGTTACTGCTATAGAATCACTATTTTCTTTGGGCATATATACTTGTTGCATCACTGTTTATGCTTGATATCGCATATATGATGTCAACCATTCTTATAAAATTGATTGTTTACTCTGTCTAAAGTTGAACAAGGCATCTGTAGATTGTACTGTCACGGGACTGTGTTCTGGCATAAGGAAGGAACTATTGTAACCATAGCTGTTGTTATGGCCCTTTTATAATAATTAATATTATTTCTAATGAAATAAATCACTGTATTCTTTGATGGCTTTCTGAAACAATCACATATAAGTGCTTCTGCTCATTCCATTAATTGTTGTTCCTCTATCAATAAGCGCTGCTCTTAATAAGATGTGGATGATGAGAACTTTGACTGATTATTGCTGTTTTTATGAATCACTGACTTTACATAATCCTTTGCATCCATCAACTTTGCTGGCTTAAGAAAAATGTTGCTGTGCTGATCACTGAATTTTTCATTGACCTTTTTGACTTTGCTATATTAATAATATTATCGTTGCATTCTATTGTATCACATTTTTTTACCTTTATGATTTCCAGCATTTTAATGATATCACATTTGATATCATGAGTATTGACCTCCAGAATATCAACACATGATTTTCACCAAATACTTTGAGTAATGGCCTACATAATATCAACACCTGATATTCACCAAGTACTCAATAAGGTAATGGCCTGTAGAATATCATCACATAATATTCACCAAATACCTATCATATATCTAGATTCTATACAAACAACTCATAGATCGTCAAGTGAATGACATCTAACACACTTAGTCATTGATTTACAAGATATAGTCTATCATGATTTGTTTCATCATTTACATAAAATGTATATCATGATTTAAGTTATTGTAAGATCGTCACCTTCCAATAACTTATGCAAATACAAGTAATGTGATACTTAAAGAGCCTTTGACTATTTCTTCTCCTTTGTATTTAACTCATCCTCATGATTCACATATTAATTGCTATTGCCGCGAGTCCCTTTTGTAATTATTTTTAGCACAAAAGAATAACTGCTGCAAGATGAAAGTGAAACCTTAAATATTATTTGAAAGCTAATCCAAGCCATATATAGTTTGATGCTAAATCGCCGATATGCAAACGAAAAACTGAAGTGTAAACAAAACTCAGAATCTATCTAGTATCTAGTATGATAATACCATGTTTTAAATTTATTTTTAAGGCGGAGATGCGTGGAAGACTCCATTTTTTTGGTTTGGAGATGTAGAGACTTTCGGAGACTCTGTTATGAAGTCTCACACTCTTCTCAAAGTCTTTGGAAACTTCAAAGGTGTCGGAGACATGTTTCCGTTTGCGAGACGTGTCTCGGAAGGGGGGAGACGTGTCTCCCGGTAACACTGATGTTTTCACCTTCACTTGAAGATTCCTTTCATGGTTCTTGATATCAATGTGATTATTTCCTTTTGCTAACTTTCGTATTTTCATCCTTGTTTTAAGACATCATTGCATTAATAGGGATTCTTGAATCATAAAGACAACCATTCATCTTTACATGATCAATTTTAGTTAATAAATGCTTGCCCAACAAACATACTTTTCTCTTGAATTGTCATCCTCTTCATCGTTCTTTTGAAAAGATCTAGTCACTGCCTTAAGTATTCTAGGCCTTCACTATTCCGAAATATTTTTAGGTACTCAAATGATAGCTCTTCTTTTTCTTTTATTATTGTTAAGGGAATATTTTTGCTCTCTATTGCATTTGCCAACAGTGGATCTGAATTGGAAATATGATACCTTCGCCTTTTTGAACCATGAACTAGTTTTCTTGTTTTATGCTTGGGTTTCTTTCGTGGTTCCTTATCTTGATATAATATGATAGCCTTGTGTTAAATTGGATCAAATATATTAGAGATAAATTTTAATTTTATAATTAATAATTTCTGATATTATGTCTCAAAAATAATTCTTGTAACTATATCTCTGATGAATTAATATGTACGGACTGTACTTATTTGTAATAGAAACTTGCTATTACTGTTATTATCGCCAGAGATGATGATAATTCTCGGAGACAGTTATATGTTTACGTGTTGCTGTATATCAATCATCTCGGTCTTTTTATATATATCTCTGTTTGAGGATGTGGGGACATGTCTGCAGAGGGACATGCCTCCACATTACATGGAGACATGTCTCTTCGTTGACATGGCTCCACATGCCCTCTCATGAATTGACTCCACATGCCCTCTCATGAATTGACTCCGTCGATATGTACAATCAACTCACCATGATGCTCAAGAGAAGTGAATAACAACTCACCATGATGCTCAAGAGAAGTGAATAATAGTTCGGTCAACATTAATATTTGGTCAACTTTAATATTATTTGTAATATATGTGATCAACAATAATATGATTCATTATATATATAAAATTTCCTCTATCATAAACTTCATAATAATTTAAGCATAAATATTTATATTTAAATTTCTCAAATATATTTATATATAATAAAGATCCATTCTCTATTATATCTAAATGTATACACATCTCTATGAATGATATAAATAGTAATCAGTCACATATATTTTATCTGACTGAAGCTAGAAAATCATCAACACTCCTCTTAGCTAGGAGTATAATATATATATCAAGAACTCAAGTAAAATTTCCTCTATCATAAACTTCATAATAATTTAAGCATAAATATTTATATTTAAATTTCTCAATTAAATATATTTATATATAATAAAGATCCATTCTCTATTATATCTAAATGTATACACATCTCTATGAATGATATAAATAGTAATCAGTCACATATATTTTATCTGACTGAAGCTAGAAAATCATCAACACTCCTCTTAGCTAGGAGTATAATATATATATCAAGAACTCAAGATGTCCATAAGGTATGTGCACTAGTATCACCCATGTGATACTTACCATAAGGACATTATAATGGGGTTTGCTCACAAATATTAATCCCCCATGATATATCTATACAATACAACTTGTAGATATATGTGACGATATCTATCTCTCAGTTGATATTGATTTACAAGATATAATCTATCATGATCTACTTAGATATCAACCATATGATATCCATCATGATAGAAGATCAAGTTATTGTGTAAGATTGTCACCTTGCAATAATTTTAGAAGTTTAAGTTATAATCATTTAGAAGTTGTCATTTCTTCATGATGTACATAGGCCCCAAAAGAATCATGAAATTAAATCTCATGATGAAAATACAAATATTTTATTAGTACAATAATCAAAGATGTCAATGCTTATTCTCAGTAATTACAACCATACCAAGCTTACCTTTGAAGTATTCTACCTTTGCTTTTGCAAGAGGTTTGGTGGGGATGTCTGCAGTTTGGTTGTCTGCACTGACATACTTCAATTCAACTACAATTTTCTCCACCATGTCTCTAATGTCGTGATATGGTATCTCAATGTATTTAAACCTGTTATGAAATACTAGGTTCAGGGAGAGTTTTATGTAACTCTGGTTGTCACAATGGATGGTGGTGGGATTTAGTGGTTTCCCAAATAATCCAAGTAGAAGTTTTCTCAACTATATTGCTAAGGTTTTCCCATAGATGTTGCAATCTACTCTGCTTCTGTGGAGCTCTATGCCATAGATGATGGCTTTCTACTGAACTAGGATATCATAGTTGATCCTAAACCCAAACAACATCCCAAGGTGTTTTTCCGACCCACAAAATTCCCATCCCTGTTTGAATTAGTGTATCCATGCAAGTTAAGATCTACATCTTTGTATCGTAAACTATATTTGGTTATTCCACATAGATAGCTTAAGATGTGTTTAAACAAGGATATCATAGCTGATCCTAATCCGAAGCAACATCCCAAGGTGTTTTTTTGATCCACAAATTCCCGTCCCCGTTTGAATTAGTGATTCAGTGTATCCATGCAAGTTAAGATCTACATCTTTGTATCGTAAACTATATCTGTTTGTTCCATAGAGATAGCTTAAGATGTGTTTAGCTGCTTCTAAGTGTAACTGTTTTGGTTGACACATGAATTGGCTAAGTGCATTTATTGCATAACAAATATCTCTTTTGGTGTTTAACAGTTGCCTCTTTTAGTTTGTGCAACTTTGTTTTCATTGGAGTAGACATAGGCTTCAATCCATCATCCTAAATCTTTTCAGGATGTCAATAGTATACTTCCCTGGATTTAGAATAATCTCATTTGTTTGTTGCTATACAAATAAATCTAGGAAGTATTGAATAATTGCTATGCAAGATCTTGTTTGCACTAAGTTATGAGATGATCTTCTCATATGATTAACAAATTGTCAACATAAAGAACCAGAATCAACATATCTCCATTTTGTACCGTGAAATATAAGTTTGGGTTTGCATCATTTTAGGAGAATCCAAGTTTTGATAAATAATGATCCATTCTTTCATACCAAGCTCAAGGAGCTTGTTTGAGACCATAAAGAGCTTTCTTCAATCTGCAAACATGAGACTGGTTATCATGTACTACAAATCCTACAGATCCTACAGGTTGCTCTAGGTATACTTCTTCAATCATTCCATTTAGGAAGGCAGTCTTTACATCCATTTGATGAATTTCCATCCCTTAGATGCAACAATAGCAATTATAGTTTTGATTGAGGTATATCTGACAAATGGAGCAAATGTTTCTTCATAGTCAATACCTTCTTTCTAGGAGAAACCTGTTGGAACAATCCTAGCCTTGTGTATTTCAATGCTTTCATCTGCTGCATGTTTGATATTAAATAACCAATTGGAGGAGACCACTGATTTGTCTTTGGGTTTGCTTACAATATCCCATACATCATTCTTGAGAATGGATTTATACTCCTTTGTCATGGCATCCTTCTGAGTTTGATGTTGAAGGGCTTCCTCTACATTTGAAGGCTCTGAATGTATAAGTTCACTCATGAGTGTAATATAACCAGAGGTGTATTTGGTCTTTTTCTTTCTCTGAAAGTTTTTGGAGGGGCTGAAAATTTTCCTGCTTCTTTAATCATTTTCCTAGCCCATAAAGGTCTTTTCTTATTTTCTCTAGATCCATCTTAGGTATCCATGGTTTAAATGAAATTATTATCTTCTATGATATCTTGAATCTCCCTCTGAATCTCCAAAGGGATCTTTTTGAGGATCTTCAAGAATTATTTCATTTTCCTCCTAAGATCTTAGAAATGCAATAGCTTCACCAAATATTGCATCTCTACTTAGTTCAATGTGTCTTTGTCCAAGAATGTAAACTTTGTAGGCTTTAGAAGTTTCACCATACCCAACAAGAATTACTCTTTTTCTAGAAGGCTCTAATATAGATCTTTTCTTTTTAGGAATATCAATGTAAACTGGACAACCAAAAATTCTTAGATGACTTATATTATGTTTAACTCCAGTGTATGCTTCTTCAAGGGATTTCTTTTCTGGACGAGAGTAAGGGCATCTATTATGAATGTATACGACATTACTAGAAGCTTCAGCCCAAAGGTAAATTTTTAAGTTTTGATCATGGATCATGGCTTTTGCAACTTCAACAATAGTTCTGTTCTTTCTTTCTGCAACTCTATTTTGTTGTGGGTTGTTGGGAACAAAGAACTCCTTAATCCAACATTGTTACAGTTTTCTTGAAAGATTTTTGAAGTGTATTCCCTTCCATGCCTGTTTCTTAGCGTTTTGGTCTTCTTTCCTAATATGTTTTCTACTAGAGCCTTAAATTCTTTGAACCTTATAAGATTTCTTCAGATTCTTTACTTTTTAGAAAGTATATCGATGTCTTCCTAGATTAGTCATCTGCAAAGATAATATAATACAAAAATCCTCTTATGGTCCACATAACTCAGAATGAACAAGTTTGAGTACAATATTAGATTCACTTTCACTATTGTGAAAAGTGCTTTGGTGATCTTCCCTGATGCTCAATCTTTCAATATCCCTTCATGTTCAGGTTTGAGTTTAGGTAGTCTTGTTACCATTTTTTCTAAAGAGGGTAAGCCACGAAAATGAAAATGTCCTAGTCTCTTGTGCCAGATTTCACTTGCATTGGTTGACTCATGGATTAAGGGTTGAGAAGGAGAAGTAGATAGCTTGTAGAGGCATTCATGCCTTATTCCGATAGTATGAGCATTCTTGATATTTGAGTTCTTAGGCCAACCTAATACTTTCCCATCCATGAAAGTAACTTTGTACCCCTTGTTTTCGAGTACTGAAATAGAAACTAGATTTCTTTTGATTTCAGGTACAAATAGTACAGCTGTGAGTTGGAGTAAGATGCTTGATTTGAGATTGATAGTGTAGGTCCCAATTCCCTTGACTGGATAACTCGCATTGTCTCCCATAGTTACTTCATTATTATAATTTTCTTCTATGGATTCTAGACATTCTTTGAAGCCAATTATGTGCTAGGACGCCCCATTATGTATTACCCAAGAGTTTAGTTTGTCTGAAACCTGACTAGATAAGGCGAAATAAAATACAAGGTTCTCTAAATCCACAACCATGCTTGTTGTACTGACTTCAGCAAAAGAGGCTTGGGGTTGGGTCTATCATGACACTTCATTGCAAGACGACCATATTTATCACATCTATAACATTGTACTTTAGATAGATCCCTCCTTTTCTTGAATGGTTGTTTCCCATTTATATCCTTGCCCTTTTTCCTTTTGAAGTTAGTCTTCTTCCCTCTTTTTTGTGATTGAGTGGTGAGAATCTGAATGTCTTTTTTTGTGGAATTCGTACCGATCCGTCTAGCATTAATCTAGACTCTTCTTGAATGAAGTCAACTTTTAGTTGATCAAATTTAGTAATTTTGGAGCGAGCACTTGTCCCTTGAATAAAGGATTACCAGGAGACTAGAAATCCATTTAGGTTTATCATTGTTAATTCTTTACTATCAAAGGTATTACTGATTGTAGAGAGTTTATTTCTTAAGTCTGTTATCCTCATAAAGTATGACGTGCTAGTCTCTCCCTGATTCATCTTTATATAGTGAAGTTGATTTTTGAAAGTAAGAATCTTACTAGTGTTATTTATCTCGAACATGTCCTCTAGGGCTTTGAACATAGCATGCACTGAGTCTAATTTGATGATAATAGGCAATATGTGATCTTTCAGTCTGCCTACCAATAATTTCATTGCTCTGGAGTTGTTCTTTTCCCATTGAGTCTTTCCATCTTTCTCACTAGGTTCAGCAACTGCATTTTCCACCATTGTTTTAATAATGCTCTTTTAATGTGAGCATCATTCGTAATTTCCAAGCTTCAAATTTTGAAGCACCCTTCAAGTCTAATTCCAGTTACCATCTTGACGAATGCAGTATTTTTCCAAAAGAAATATTTATGGTAATTAGCTCTATGTAGAAAAATCTGATCTAATCTTTTTCTGACACCTGCTCTGATACTTTGTTAAATTGGATCAGATAAATTAGAGATCAATTTTAATTTTATTATTAATAATTTTCTGATAATATATCTCAGAAATAATTCTGTCTGAATTATTTTTCTTGTAACTATATCTTTGATGATTCAAGTATGCACTGACTGTACTTTGTAATAAAACTTGCTATTATTGTTATTACTGCTGAAGATGATGATAATCCTTGGAGACTTATATGTTTATGTGTCGCTGTATATGAATCATCTCGGTCAGCAAATATATATATATATATATATATATATATGTGAGTGTGTGTGTGTGTGTGTGTATGTTTGAGGATGTGGGGACATGTCCGTGGAGGGACATGCCTCCACATTGTGTGGGGACATGTTCGTGGAGGGACATGCCTCCACATTACGTGGAGACATGTCTCTCCGTGTGTTAAGTTTGTAGTTACAGTTAGATTGATTCGATCATGAGATTCATTGTTGTTAGTAAATCATCATTTAGTTATATATTATATATATACTTATTTTATATATATATATATATTATGTATTTTGTTAATATGTTATTTATATCTAATGATGATTAACCACAAGAAACATGTCTCTTCCTCTCATATTTATAAGTCATTCAATATGCATTTGGAAAGCAATCAATTACAATGGCAATCATTAGTACATTTGCAGAGATTTAAGAAGTTAACATGATATCAGAGCAAGGCTGCAAATGTAGGAAAGGTTGATATTAAGAAGAGACAATAAGTTGAGGAATGGCGTGAATGGCTGATCAAAGGAAGATGGCAGAGAAGGAAATCCAAATATCACCGACGACAGTAATCAATGAACCCTGCTCACATTGAGTATAAGAATCATCACTGCATTTATTTGTACACAAGAGTGTGATAGCTATTGTCAACACCGACGTCCAAGTAGGGAGATATGAACAGAATAGGGAAGGACATACATTTGGATGAATGGCAACTTTTTAAGCGTATGGAATAGTGTTGTCAAAATTAAATCTCTTCCATAAGACTCCATAGGTCAAAGTTTGATAGGGCATATAAATATAAGGGGAGCAAAGTAGAAGAAACACCAAAAGACTGTCAGTCAATGAAATACATTTAATCGTTTTGATAATCATTAATAAATTATTATCATCAAAATAGCGATGCTTCAAAGCAATTAAGATGTGAACGAAGGTAAATAGAATTTATGTTGTATACTATATTTAATAAACACTTGTATCGATAGCATAACTCTTGCAAACAAGCGATTAAGTCATAAAGTCTATCCTCCCATCGAAGAAAGGATGCGACTACCATCAACAGTACCAAGATTAGATGCGCACAAAGACAAGAGAGTCTTAGTCTATAACCCCACACTTGGACTTACAAATAGATGGTGGCACCATTGGCGGCACTTCAAATGCTGTGGGTTGCAAGGCGAGACAAAATCATTCCATCAAGAGATTAAGAATGAACTATCTCCTAATGGAGAAAACAATGACCTTTCATCAACCAATGATCGTGTCTGCAACAATATTTAGCATGTGTATATACTTTATATACTCAGCAGAGGAGACAAAATGACATTGATGCTGAGTTGGAATCAATATACATTGGAAGTGTTTAATCTTGCAAGAATAAGATACAATCGAACCCCATTACAAGTCAAGGAAAGATATCAATCAATTAAAATAAGTCTTAATTCCTTTTGCACTAGTTGACAGCTCTTCCAATTTGTCCAACTCAACATAGTCAAATCTGACATAATTCTATGTACTGTAGAGTCTCTCACAGTTGTTGTGGAGCATCATGAGACCTGAACTTGTATTGCATATAACGATCATGACAAAACTGAGCATTCAGATCAATAAAGTGCATCGACTCTAGAGATTATGTTGTGAACAATTCACGCACATATATCTGAAGATATTGTGATCGCAACAGATAAATTACATCCAGTTTTGGAGGCAATAGCTCATAGATCACAATAGAGGTCATAGTGTTATAAACAACATGCATAATTCTATTGTGATATGGAAACATATACATCATATATACCTGCAAGAGAATGTACATCAGAACATATATATTGAAACTAATCACAGAACTGCATAGTGGGATCAACTAAAAGTTTAATACCCCTTCGACAGATTCATTGTCATAGACAATCGAATGCCTATTGAATGGGAGGGAGATAAGAACCTCCAGATTTGTATGGACAACAATTAAGATTAGACCTCAGTTCCCTTTTATCCATCAAATCTGTATATTTGAACAACTGGCATAAGAAAAAAAGACAATTAGAAGAGTCTCAGATAGAATATAAGGAATGAATGACAGTGAAGTTCATATTATAATATAAAACAAATACAATTATACAATTATACAAGAGATATCCCATAACTAATTAGTGAGAGAAATCTTAGGCAAAGTATGAGGATTTGAATTATGAAGATGTCTTAATAGCAATCCATATTAGCCCCGCGACATAAAGCAAATAGAAAGACAAGACATAGTAAGGAAATATACTACTGTACTTGGGAAAGACATGATAACCAGAAAATAGAGATAAAGAGAAGTATTTGTAATGTCCCTATTTTTAGTAGGTTCCTACAGTTGGCCAAGTCAGTTCATCATAACGACCCTCGTGAGTTGACAAGGTGTTTTGGGGGTCTCAGTCGATAACTTACTATTTTTAGTAAGTCTATTTTTAGTAGTCGCTATTTTTGGCAATGTTGTGGGTGGCTTGGCAGTTGGTTGTCACTTGTGGTTAATTAGGTTAATAATTGCATGAGCTCATATTTATTGATTATTCATTGAGTTGCATTATTATAATAATGTTTATATTATTATAATAATGATTTTAAAAGATATTTCTAAAAAGCAAGTTGAAAAGTTTCTAGCGTTGAGTTCTTTTGGGAAACTTCCACGATTTCTGAAGTGGAGTTTTATGGAAACTTTTGCCAACAAAAACTTATAAATGTGAGCTCATTTCATTGGGAAAGACATGCTTGAAAATTCATTTGCTTTTGTTGCCTTTGTGGCTTTTTTCCCGAGTTCTGAATTGTGAGCCCTTGCTGAAGTATAATGGTCTGAGTTTCTGAGGACTGTTTGAAGTCACTGCTGATATATAGTGATTTCACTGGTTAGTCTCCTAACTATCATTATTTGTGTCTGGGAGATTGGAATTATAATACTGTGGATTCTGAGTTGGTGTATGCAAATTATGCTAAGGTAAATAATTTTCCCTTTCTTCTTTTGCTGTGATACCAGTGTCTAAGAAGAGCTGCAATCTGAAGTTAGCATTTTCTACTGGGAGGACCAATTGATTGTGACCCCTTTCATTAATTCTGGTCTATTACAGGGGCTGTATTTCATAATGAGGAGTTATTGAGATTGGTGGAAGGTTATTTGCATAGTTTTCGGAACCATTGAATTTGCCTAAGGGTGTGCATTGTGACTTCATTAGCTGCCGACTCCTTTCCATCAACAAATACCCCAGAACTGGAAACACAACTGCAATCTGGGAGGTCACGTATGTTGCAAGGGGGCAGACATATCCTTAAAACCTGCAAATATCATTCTGGAAAATTACTAAGGGCTGCACCTGATTTGTGGTAACTGTGGCATGGATCGGAGGCATTCTAATAGCAGATCGTCCAGCCTGGATAGATGGCTTGCATTAGTAATTGGGGAGCCTGCAGATACCATCAGTGGCTAGTCTTCATGGCAATTTTGGCATTGGTAGTCAGCCATAGTAAGCGTGGACGGGCCTGGCTGTGATAATCAGTCTGCAAATTAAAACAAGTCTCCAAAATTCATCAATTGTTGGGACATGTCTATGTTGGGATAGACATTTATCAGACGGGTGGTACATTCATGTTTGCTGGGCGGCCACTACAGAGTTGGAAGGGCAGCAAATCTCTTCAAGTTGTGTCTCATGATTCTTGGAGTCCTATGTTTTCAGGTTAATTATATCAGCAGCATCCAAAATCACAATCAGGTTCATTGTTGTTGGAAAATTGAGTTAATTTCTGAAGTTATTATTATTTGTTGTCTTCCCTTAGTGAGTAAATTCTACAAATTTCTGGAAGTGTGTCATTTTGCAGTATTGTTTCTTGTCTACGTGTTATTTCTGAAAAGGAATTCCAAAGTATATATTTAATTAAGAAATCAGAAAAATCATCATACATACAAAATACCAGTTCGTGCATCAATATAACAGTTTGGGCTAGGTTGGGGTCTTTAGATTTTAAATATACTCCAGCCAAACTTATCTCCTTTTCAGCTTCCATCATCTGCTTGAGAATTAGAGTTATAACAGATATGTCACCTCAGTACAAGCAGAGTTATAGGACCATTCGATACCCATATTTATATAAATCTACAACCATCTAAAATAAGGTTGTCCACTCATTAAACATAGTGGAAATAATATTCGATGAATCTACAAGTCCATATGGAATACCATCGAATAGAAGTAAAAGGGAAGATGAGTGAGTAACTGGAAATTCTAAACAATGGAATAAGTGGGAATTTACATTGTGGGGGTGAATGATTACCTTAACCAGTGTTTCATTCCCTATTGGAGGCATTTTCTTGTTTGATGCATATGGACCTTCATTGGAACAACTTGTATAAAGAACATCAATGTGTAGATAAGTATTTATTATCCTTGAGTATTATATTTACTTATTGTAGTTCCTCTCTTATTTGTAATTCTATGCATACTATAAGGGTTAGTTGCCTTGATCTTTTCCTTTATGTTTGAGGATGTTCTTATAGGAAAAGAAGGTTGGTACTTTACACATGCTACTAGATATTGTGTAGACTCAATCTAATGATAGCAGCTCCAAAGACCTGAAGATGGATGAAGTGAGGCTCTTGAAGCAAACATCTTTGATGATTGAAATTATGAGATCCGTTTACATTAAGAGGAAGTATGACACTTCTTCTAAGGAAACACGGGAGCTTAGAAGACTGATACTCAAAGAGAGTCTAGAAATACATGTGGGTGACTACATTGATATTGATGGGCCTACTCGTACGTATATCATGAGGAAGTGATGACTTATCACTAGAAAATCAGAAAATTGATATAAAATTCAGAGTGAGTTTGACAGACATCCTTGGGTGAAGAGAGTTTCTAAAGAAGTAACTAGAGGACCTAACCTCCCAGGATCGATGTTCAGAGGGAGAAATTTTGAGATGCAATCCTTTGTGGATAATATCTTTTCTATAAGGAGAAGTTCTAAGATAAATTCTTTATAATACGCTCTCCTCTATGAGAGAGAAGTAAGAGGTGAAAACCCTTTGTTCCACTCTCTAGTAGCATCTACGGGTGGTCCACTCTTCGACTTGATTCATGGTGGATATTATGTGAGTTACTACATGATGCTATTGTGATTATGTCATGAATGGTGACGATCTTTCATTGATGTATATATTTAGCGGGGAGCTATTGAAAGATGACGATCTTATCAATAGCTGGACCTGTTATCATAACTGACTACATTAAGTTGTTGTCCCGGAGTGCTAGAAGTTATGATAACGAACAAAAGGTAACTATTGAAAGGTAACGATCTTATCAATAGTAGACCTGTCTCCTAACACCAAAATGTGTTGGAGCAAGTGTTATCATGGTTATTACGCCAGATCTTGCCGGACACCATGAAAATTATTGGTGTCATTGTTATTAGGCTGGATTTTGCCAGACACCATGAAAATCATTTGTTATGGCTCTTTAGGCCGGATCTTGCTGGACACCATAACTTAAATCTATCATAGACCATACTTAAGGTGGTGTTTAATCTTGTATTATATTTTCTTCAATTCCCTCTTTGCTAAAGAGGGAGTGTTGAGGAATTTAGCTTATAGTGAATTGAAGTAAATTCCATATGTTAAATATGTTTATTTATGTGTGTTGATGGATTCATGTTGTTATCCTTAATCTGTCATTCTAGGAATATCTCTTCATATACTCGAGAGCATAATGTGTTATATATGAATCCTCCCTAACTAAGAGGGAGTGTTAAGTTTGTATTTATAGTCAAATTGATTCGATCATGAGATCCATTGTTGTTGGTAAATCATCATATATATATATATATAATATTATTGTTAATATGTTATTTATATCTAATGACGATTAACCACAAGAAACATGTCTCTTCCTCTTATATTTATAAATCATTCAATATGCATTTGGAAAACAATCAATTATAATGGCAATCATTAGTTCATTTGCAAAGATCTAAGAAGTTAACACTGTGGACATGGCTCCACATACCCACTCATGAATCGACTCCGTCAATAAGTATAATCGACTCACTATGATGCTCGAGAGAAGTGAATAATAATTTGGTCAACATTAATATTCGATCAATAATATTATTTGGTGAACTTTAATATGATTTATTAGATATATATATAAAATTTCCTCTATCATAAATTTCATATTAATTTCTTTAGCATAAATATCTATATTTAAATTTCTCAATAAATTATATTTATATATTATAAATAACCATTCTCTATTATATCTAAATGTATCCACATATACCTACGAATGATATTAATATTTTTGGTCTTTTTTTTTTTTTAGACTGCAGGAATTGGGTGCAACACACCCCCCCCTATAAACTACAGTGCACCGGGTAAACTTTTTAACGTGATTGGTAGCGCTGGCGTGACACGCCCATTGGTACCACGGGAATGGGGGAGACTAGAACCTGTGACCAACCCCCTGCAACAGGGAAGATTTAGCCAACCGAGCTAGGGCCCCCACCCTTTGGTCCTTATTAATATTTTCATTGTCTTTGTCATGTTTCTCTCTCCATACTAGGGTAGGTCTTCCTCCTTGGTTATTCTTGGTACCCTTTTTCTTTTATTCTTACACAATTTCATAAAGACATCTACACTGTCGGGTAATGTGCTCATAGTTATTGCACCTATATAACACAATAGTATATATTCGTATTTTACTTGTTGAATATAATTTCTACTCTCCACCCTTGGTGGTTTCCGTTTTTGTATTCTTCATTCTCTTTCCTTATGGCCAAAGTAATTTTAGGAGTAGTAATATCTATAGGGTCATGTGGGAAGTAAGATGTATCTACTTGCCTTGGAGGGAAAGTTTGTCTGAAAGTGTCCTTGCTATCTTTGCTTTTGATGGGGTTTATCAAAATTTCAACATATCTTTCAAGTTCTTCCTCTTCGATTTCTTAGGCAACTCCTCTACTATGTTACTTCCTTCTTTGATGAAGCCTTTGAATGTATAATTGTGATTCGTTGACTTTCTGTCTAGTTAGAAGATGGCCTTTGGCCTTTGTTAAGTGCTAAGTGGGGTTTGCTCCTCGTGCGCACTTAAAATGACAAGTGCTCTTCTCAAATGTGAGACTAGTATTCAGTTTAACATTGTTTTACTCCCAATAGTGGCATTTTATGAAGGTTAAGTTGTTGTGTTGTTTTGCCATCAAGGTTCAAATTTCAATAGGGATGAGGTCTTCCATTTGTGGCCTTGTTGGTTCATAGCTCTAGGTCAAAGCGATTACCCCTTTATAAAAAACATTTATTTCCTCTAAATCATTTTTTAATACGACAACGTCTTTCTCTAATTTGGCACAATCCACTTCTTTTGCCTTTAGCTTGTGCTTCATCTCATCCTCAAATCATTTGGCTTCTACTAAATGAGTCCTTGATTCTTCAGTAATCTTGTTTGAATTTTCTAGAGTTGCTGAAGTTTCTATAAAATGCAGCTTGTGCTCTGTGATCTTCCCTTTTGATTTGTCATTTTGTTTATATGCATGATGGACCTCTTTCATGAAATCTACATCCTCTTCTTCACTGCATGCCTCATCAATATATTTTTGTTCGCTGTTTGTGTCCTTTATGGCCATACAGATTATTTTTTTCTTCTTTATCACTACTTCGTTTTTAATGAGCTGCTTTCTTTTTTTGAATAGAAGTTCTTGTTATATTTTTGGAATCTCTTCTTTTGATTGTTCTTAGAATTTTTCTTCACCTTGTTCTTTATATATATTTCTTTTTCATCTTCACTTGAGTTGCTCTTATTTTGGGGACATTTAGAAGCATAATGTCCAACCTTTTCGCAATTGAAATATTTGAAAGAAAATTTCCATTACAATTCTTGTTCTGTTTCTTTAACTTCCTTTAGAAATAAGCCTCATTTAACTTCCTTTAGAAATAAGCCTCATCAGTCTCACTACTTGAGCTCTTGCTTGATAAATGTTTTTTGTTTTTCTCTTTCTTTGATGCTTTAAAAGAGATATCATTCTGAGGTGTTTTGCCCCGAATCATCATTTTATAAGTGGTAAGGGCGTGTTTGGTCACTGGAATTGAGTTGGAATTGGGCAATGCAAATACCAAATTCCCAAACTCGTGGTTTGTTTCCAAAAAACAAAAATGGAATTGGATTTTTCAAATTCTAATTTTTGCTCAAAATGAGCACATGAATTTTCCACCTCAAAAGGTGGAATTGGAAAACTAATTCCAATTCCACTTTTTTATAAATCAAAATTTATAGTGCTTTGGTGTCCGTTTGCCCTTTTTATTATTGGAAAGCCTAATTTTCAATAACCACTTGATGAATATTGAGTTTAGTGTTAGTATTGCTTTTTTTTGAGATCTGTGATCACTGCAGCTTGCGTATGAGTAAGCAAGGGGATCAATTATGTTTGCCTTCGACTTCTAAGGCTGCACTTCATTAGGGTATGCACATTTTCTATAGAGACACAAATGGGTATGTTTTATTTGTTGAAGGAGGTACTTCTGCACCAGAGACTCATTGTAAGTGTGTTCTAGAAAGTGGTATTATGGTCAAGGAAAGATTTTTGGAGTCAACTGTTTCTAATGTGAAGATAGAGGGGTTTCATGTTTCAAATTTGATAGTAGCAGGAGATACAATTTCTAGGAGTAATGAGAATGTTAGGTATGGGAATGCCAGTAAACTGGGGAGAAAGAAGCCTCCGAGGCCTCCCAGAGCATCCATAGATTTCTCAAAAGAGGGATGAAAAGCAATTCTGACAGACCTCTGTTAAGACGATCCAGATTGGAGAGAATGAAATTTTTGAGAAGGCAGAAGGCTGGGAAGCCCTCTTCAACTAAAACGAGTCTTGGGGCTCTGCTGTTTACAGTTTCCTTCTTTGTTGTCGTGATCACTCAAGGTAGTCTCTGGCCAGTGGCCACTTGCTTCATGTACGTTCTCTTTTAAAAGAAAAACCTTATTCCAATACAATTTCAGGAAAGGGGAACCAAACAGTTCCAACTATATTCCAAAAACCATTTTCCAGATTTAGAACTTCCCAAATTGGCTATTTCTTGTATTGCAGAATTCTAGCATTCTGTAATTCCAACAACCAAACGGGCTCTGATTGTTCATCCTTTGTTAATTTGTCTAGCTTTTTCATATCTTCAATTGCATAGTTTCAGAATCAGATTTTTGTTGGCAAGGACCTTAGCATCTTTTTAACAACTATTTGGCTTGATGCACTAGAGGAGTTGATGGAGGTGTGCAACTATCTACTAGTGATTGGCAAACATCAAATCCAAGGGCATTCAAATATGCTTCCATCTAATGCTCCAAAATACGTAATTTGTCCCATCAAAGATTGGTGTTTTATGTGATGCATAATTGTTGGCCATTTGTGTCTTTGGGATCTTCCTTTAAGCGGCAAGGTTTTGTTCAAAGGAACCTGCTCTGTATTATGCTTTATCCAGCTATATCCTTACCAATCATCAATTTATCTTTGCTAATCAACAGTTGGACATTTCGTTAAACATTTGGCAATCTTTATTGTTATCGTTGCAAATTTGATGATCTAATTTTTGAAATCACACTAGAGAATGCAATTAGACACTTGCAATTTTAGATCAATTTAATATTAAGAAGTTTGTATGAATGCCAATAATAATTCATAATTCTGCCTTACAAACTCAGCAATTATATAATTTTGAAAAGACAGAGAATTTGGTCCAGCTTTAATTCATTTCCAACAATATTTCAAACAAACAGTAGCAGCAATATTTTATAAAATGCCACGAACCTGGAAATATAGATTGGCTTTGATTTTTCATTTGCAGTCCAATGTGAATCTACTGTGGCCCCAATGCCTCTGAATGCAGGCTGAAGAGAACTCACGCTGATGTCCAGTAATGAAGTTAGACCCCAGCAGGTAGGTCTCAGGTCTATATTGTGCAATGGGTTTTTGGATAATAGCTAGCCGCAGGCCTAAAAAATCAAATGCAAAGCAGGCTCTTGCTGGCTCCACAATCAATATCGCAGGCCTTCTAAGAATAAATGTTCAGCCTCCCAAAAGGGGTCACAGCCTATGGATCAACTGTAGGTGCTACCAATACCCAAACCAAATCTCTATAATTCCGACACAATTTAAAAGGCTTTCACAAATTCCAGAACAACCTCTAGTAGCAAGAAAAAATAAAAATTCTCCTTAGCAATAGATAATATAGTAGGAGGAATGACAAATTGTATACCTCAGCTCAATTTGCCAAGCAATCTTGGAATAATTCTCAAAATTGAATCTATAATACGTCAGCTGTAGATTCCAAAACCTTGTACTTCAGCAAGGGCACAAAAAATAATATAATCAAATGATCGGATGCTTTTCTCATCAAATGGGCTCATATTTATAATCGCCAAATGGCACAAGTTTTCCAAATGAACTCCACTTGAGAAGCTTCCTCAACACAACATTAAAATATAATAAAGTGCCATTATAATATAATTTATTAATTGCTTTTTGCTCCCAAAAATGACCTTTTCCACTATAACATAATTTCTTGATACACAAGGGCATAGTTTCTTGTGCGCATGATTTAAAACTTTTCAACTTGGTTCCAACACGCTATGATATTGAGGTGACCAACATACAACAACAAAAATAGTAACCTCAACATATTTAGATGAATAAGAAAGCATCTGTCTTGTGAAAACAACTGAAGAAGCATCAGAATAAAAAATTGACAATATGAGAGTGATCCTGATGAAGACAGACATTTAATGAACCTGACGGGGTGGGGTGACTAACTATAAATAGACACTTGCTCCAAGATTCTTGGAGCCGAAAGTAGAAACCCGAAATAAAAATTAAGAGCATCACTCAATTCCTCTCACTCAACTGAGCTAATTGGAACCAACAATTGACTTTCTATAAATAGTAAGTCCCTCAAATGGAGCCAAAACACACCATAGGTTGCTGGAAAGCCTATAATCCCACTATTAAGACCCTCAAGTCCCATTGTCAGTTCACGAGGGTCATGATGGTGAACTGACCAAGCCAATTGCAGGAACCTACTAAAAATGGGGATATTACAATCTTGGATACCAACTATAGCACATGGTTATATTGGGTGCGGGTGAATCATTATAACAATGAATTTTACCAATCTAAACTTTATTTATCACAACAGAATCAATTACTAAATTTAACAATTATGTACATAAGAACACAATAACATAGTGTTTTATGTGGAAACCCAAATGGGAAAAAGACCACGACAAATCAATGCTTTCATATAATTTTTCTTTTACAACTTGTTTGTAGGCACCAACCATCACCAAGTCGTAATATTTGTAAGCACCGACCCGCAATAGGCATCGACCTGCAATAGGCACCAACCCCTAAAAGCAAAACACCAACTTCGCATAAACCCGCAATTCAACCTTGACAATGTTACTATCTCAACTGATGTTGGATTCACTACATTGGCACAAATTCTGATTATAAACTTTCTTTACAAATTTTCTGCAAATCTGATCAAAGTTGATAAAATTTCGATAATACTCCTCAAGATCTAACCATACAGGTTTAATAATCTTCAAAACTATCCTGGCCCTATTTATATTTTCAGCATTAAACTCCCATATATACTTCACATATATTTTCTGAATTTGGTGTCTATATCAGATTGCCTTGATATAAACTAACACAAAACACTGCACACACTTCTCTTCCTCAAATGTTATCTCTATATATATATTTACCAAGGGAGACATATCTCTTCAATTAACCACCGATCCCATCTCTTTATTAACAAATTGCTTAATTACTTCTTCAATCGCACCTCTTTGCACCACTTTATTAATTTCTTTTAGAAGATAACAAGTCAGTTCATTAAATGCTAATAGCTGTTCACAAGATTTAGTCTTCCTTTCAACAGATCACATCTATATGATCTCATTATCTTTGAATCCAAATAATATACAAAGGTGGCAATTTCTTCTGGCAAACATGACTCCTTTGATTGCTGTGTGCATTAGAACATAAACATAATTCCTTAGACCAAGTCTTTAATCATTTTAATCCATTATGAATTTAATCACATCATTAGAAGATGCTGTCACTGTTGTAGGATACACCGCATTTCTTACTAGGATTGCTGCTTTCTTTGGATTGTTTACTGTTTCAGAAAATTTAGTGTTTTATATATGGACTTGTTGATACTCCATATATACATGTTCCATTACTATTTACGCTTGACATCACATGTATGAAGTCAGGCAATCATATAAAATTTATCGTTTATTCCATGAGTGTAAAATTGAACAAGGTATCTGTAGATTGTACTGTCATGGGACAGTTCACTGGCACAAGGAAGGAACTATCATAACTATAGAACTTGTTACGGCCCTGTTTAATTATTAATAATATTTCTAATGAAATAAACCACTCTCGTATTTGACCGCTTTCTAAAACAATCACATATAATTGCTGCTGCTCATGACATTAATTGTTGTTCCTCTACCAATAAGCGCCCACTGTATCACTGTTTTTGTGAATCACTGACTTTACATAATCCTTTGTCTCCATCAACAACACTGTCTTAAGAGAAGCGTTGCTGTGCTGATTGCTGATTTTTTCTTTGACCTTCTTGGCTTTGCTATATAATATTATTGCTGCTTTCTATTGTAGAATTAGTACCTTTAGAGTGTGCATCAACTTTTTCTACTAGGATGGCTTAAACTTTGGTGATATCTTCATGTTCATCACCAACAACTTATTCTTGGTTTTTGTCTTGAAGCATAGTCATCAAGCCAAGATTGAAATGATCAAACATGAGTGTCTTTAATTTTTCTTTTGAAATTTCTTTGTTATCTTACTTAACCTTTTTTCATATTCACTGGGATACTCTTCACGATTCATGGAGTCATCTTGACTGGCATATGAATGAGACTATCTTAATTGTTTTCGTCATCTTTTTTGATAACTTAATATATTCTTAATTCTCCTTGTGCCATGAATGACAATGTGGAACTTTAGACGATCAAGCTGCATAATTCATATCTTTATAGGTTGTAAGTACACAGCTATTAAAGCATATATCACTAGCACGTTGCCACCACTATAATCTATCATAGAAGATTGTAGATAGCTTGGATGAATTGATTTACACACTCCTCCATGATAATCTAGTGTAGATTCTTTAATCAAGTGTCCTTGAATTGTTGCCTATTGTCAATTCCAAATGTTCTTTACACCTCATTCTTTAGAATAAAATCATGTTCTTTTTTTGAAGTGTGTGGATCATCTTCCTTATGTCAACTGATCATTAGCATGTCTAACAACTTCCACATTAATGAGAACACATTGAGATCTCTTTAGCAATATGCTTTGACATCAATGACAAGTTTTAACAGTCACTTGAGCTCCCTTGACGTCAATGACTAACATTTGTCTTCATACTTTTGACATGAATAACAATATTTCCAACATATTGTTTGGTTAATCGCGTATAGGCCATTTTTGGGAGGTAATATGTAATTACGATGGGATTCCCTGACAATAAGTTGATTTCTTGCTGCATATACCTTGGTAGTGCCTTTTTCACATAAAAAGGAGATACATATATTTAGTTCATAAAGACATCATAAACTGAATGGTTTTTCATTCTATAACATTTTGTATACATTGCATGTACAGGTCCACGATTTTGGATTTTTCCGTTTTGATCCGGGAGCTCTTCAGTTTATGAAATGTGAAGAAATCCCTCTTGCACCAGAAGCTGCATCTGTTGGATTGGAGATCCGGGTAGTGGGCAATGACAGTGGCGAAAAGGTAAGCACTCTGTTACATGAGTTTTTACAAATCCTGCTCGTAAATATTCTTGTTTTATATGGTTCACTTTGGTTAGTGCATATTTCAAGGGAAAAAGCAAAATAACATCAAGAAGAGTTATGAAGTATTCATTTTCCAATATTTTGAAAGTCATACATTCTTCATCTATTAATGTTTTTTCTGAATCCTGTCAACTTTTTGATACATTGCCAATATTGATTATAATCAAGCATAAAAAAATTGATGTATATTAAAATACAGGTAGATTTTTTATTGTGATGAATGTGGTTTTATAGGTGGGCATTGATTAAGATTGTAATCTATATTAGATCTCTGCATACGTTTGAAGTAATTGAACTGCACATGGTAGGGCGCAATTTTTTTTATCTCATTTCCGAAACCTTCTGACTTTGTTCTTGAGGATTTGAGGATGCCTTTACAGGGATTTCATGTTCATGCAGGAAAACAGAAATTAGTGGTGGCTGCTGTTTGATTCTTAAAATCTTTAATTAGCATTTAAGAATCATGATTTATTGAGAATATTTCTGGTTGCGAATGCAAATGAAGCTTACATTTTAAGAGAAGAATATCCGAGATTGTGAAAACTGAAACGAAATGTGCAATAACTCACACAAAAACTTAGATTTATCAATCCTGGAAACCCCCACAGTGGAGGAATGCCAGCCTTTATGGTAGTGGCTATGGTCTTGCTACCCTCTTTATTATCTTTGTAAGATTATTGAAAGAAGTGGGACATCGATTCTTCCCTTTACTTATGTTTGTTCTCTTCTCATGAACAGCAAAACTCTCTCTAATTTGTCCTTTCCTCTCAGTCTCAAATACATGCGTACAAATCAAGTTCAAATTTGTAAGTACTGTTGGAAGTTTGCCTTAGCACTAATTTAAATTTAATGCTTCTCTTCTTCAATGAGGAGAGGGTTGGAGAACCAGCTAAAGAATTGGCATTTGGTGTCCACTCCATTTGGTTGAATTCTCCAGTGGTAGGTTGCCATGCAACATATTACAAACTTTCTTATAGGACAAAGCATGATAATTGGTCAAATTAGAAAAGAACAAGAAAATTAGTTGCAATTGCAACTTCAGAAAAGCTAGACTAAACGTGGAAATTGACCTTTTCAACAAACTCAATCAAAACCAATTCACAGCTCAGAAGGCTTGAGGAATATAAGGCAAGAGGTGCTAGAATTGGAGGGTGCATGCACTGAATGGATATAGGGGACATGGTTTCCAAGTTCTTCTTATACTTAAAGATCCCAGTGGAAGTCTTCCAAAGGTTAAGATGCAAGCTAGCCACATCTTTGGTGATTGTTTCTTAATTTCTTTTGCTATGCTTGGATCCCTGTTTGATGCTTTCATCAATGCGGTCAAACAGGCAATATCTCAAGATGTTGAAACTTAATAGAGGGTTTATTCTTCCAGAGAAGTAGAGTGGATGAATTTGTCGCAACTATGAGTGTACATAAACATTGGAAACCCACAGACCTGGACTGTCTTCTACTTGAGTTCTATCAGAAGTTGTGGTATGTGAATAGCACACTACTATGATGAATTTAGCAGAGATTGAAAATTGGAGGAGCCGGTCAACAAAACAATAATTTAGGTAATTTCTGAAGGTGTCAAAATGGAGTTGGTTAAAGGTTTGTGCCTATTTGTACCCTTTTCATTGTTGCCTATTAGGTTCTAGCAAAAGCATTCTATTAAGATTAAATTGCTTTATTAAGATTAAATTGCTCGTGGCCTGGCTAGTCTCAAAGTAGTAAACTGTTTTTATTGAAGGGAAATCATTCTCAATGATATTACATCAGCTCAGAGGGTATTGAGTGGGCTTGTGAGTCTTGCCAGAAGGTTCTATTTTTGGAGATAGTCCTTGATAATCTAATGATTTTGAAGGGAATTTCATCAGAATTATGTAAATTTCTTTGGATTTATTTCCTCCTTCTGATATTTAAAGGGAAGGTAATCCCTTTTTCGAACTCCTTTCCAAGGGTTAGTGTGAATCATATACTTCTGTGTCCTATAATCTATTCGTTGGCAAAAATCTATTTGATAGCTTGTTTCATCACATCAGATTTCTTAATAATTGCAGCAGTTGCTATTGGTTGCCCACTGGAATTATCCAAATTCCAAAGTGCAATGGCAACTTAGAGGAATCTCTTTATTCAGTAGTGCCCAATTTCTGGGTGTTAATTTTGCGGATGATTTGGCCCTAATTTTGGAACCAAGTCAAATGATTTGTACACAGTGCTCTCAGGTGCATAGCCACTTTTGTAGAAGTGCAGGGCAATGGTTGGCAAGGAAAATATAGATGGTTTTCTTAGTGGTCAAGAGGAACCTCTGATTGCTTGAATCAAGGATTAAAGCATAAGGTTAGGGGTGCTGGTCAAGAGCCGCTTCTGCTTGCTTAATCAAAGCTTGAAGCTTGTAAGGTCAGGGGAAATCCTTTGGTACATGGGGATCTTATCTGATCTCAATTTTCTATTTCTGATCGATATATGTTGATTATGGATAGAGTTGAAAACACAATTCAAGTTCAAAGTTCTTAGGATGTACCTGTTGCTAGGAATGTTATATTTATTGTGACATCTACTGTTCCCTTGTCTTTTTCCTTAATGGTTGTTGGCCCATACAATTTTACAAATGCTATTAAAAATCATTGTTTGGGTGCCATTTTAGTGTGGCTAAAGGTATTCCTTGGGTGGCTTAGGATTATATAGAGGTTATGGAGCTGTATTTAGTGTATAATGTATAGTGCGAGGGATTATACTTGCTGGAAAATGGAGAGATGATTGCAGCATATTTTTACCTTCTTGTGGATCTAAGATATGCTCTACATGTTGAGGCAATTGAGATAATGTTCAAGTTTGTAACATAATTGCTAGTTCTAAGTCATCCGAGCTTTTTGATTCAATGCCACATCTGACATATTTTATTGATTTTCTTACAATGGGTTTGTTAGTGGCCTCAAGTTGAATGGCACCTAGCTTCTAATCCTATTTAGACATTCCACTCCCCAATGGTGCAGCTTTGTATATTGTCAATGTTATCTAGTAAAAGAATATTTTACTTATTGGATGATAACCTAGACATTTCCATGTATAATTCATTAAAAATTCTCAGCTATAGGAGAAGTTTTTGTAAGATTATCTGTGTTGAATTGTTCCTATGCATATTTGGGTGATTTTGGGTGCTTTGAGGCAATATTGGTGAGTTTTTTTGGCTGATTCTAGTGGTATATGTCATTTTCCAATCATTTTCTATGATAGTGACCACAAAAATGTGCTCTAAATCCTAAAGTGATGTATGTTAAGCGTCCTTGTGCTACTTTTTGGCAGCTTGAATGTTGTATGGGCATGGGATCCCCTTAGATGTGCTTGATGAGTAATTACTCACAAGTATTTACAAGAAGTTAGTTTCTAACATAGTTTAATCTCATCAATATATGCCCCTCTACCTAACTAGGTGGCACTTTACAATCATCAATTTTACATAGTTAGAGTCTTAGCTAGAAAACCCAATTGCTTCTCTTTTCGTTCTTCATCCAGATGATATCTTGTCTTTATACTTCTTGTAGATATTGTTCACACAGCTATTGTGTCACAATGGCTATCACTAACATTTATATATTACATTGTTTGGGCTTTTGTATTCTTTTGGCATTATTATCCTAAATGTACTATAGATCAGTTTTAATGAAAAATGAAAAATAATATTACGATGTTGTGTACATGTTTGCAATTTTCAAATTAGATTTTCAGGATAAAACAGTATATGTAATTTAACTACTATCCATAGGCACTTACATAGATAGGGTTCATTTAGAACACCTCATCTATTAAAAAGTTCAATACTATAAAAAACACTATGTGTAGTATTTATTTTAAGAAGTGGCTATTTTCTGCATCTGTATTGTGGGTGTTGTGTTTTCATCATATAATAGTATCTTTATATAAAAAACAATAATGAATAAAGCCAATATCTCACTCAATTTTTAATTTTCACCAAGTTGATGTCTTTTTAAATATGTTGTGTGAATTTCCCATGAAATATTAATGGAATGTGACTTCCTTCCTAATTTGCCCTAAAATGGCAATTGCAACAAATTATGGTTAGGGTTACATCTTGCCCATTTAATATATACATGATAATGTACCTTGAGTTTTGAATCCTGCATTCAAAAAAATAAATAAATACAAATATCCACACACACATACAATTAGGGTAAGGCATCACATCATATTTATAGATTGTCAATAATATTCTACAAACATATTAGGGTTTGGAAGGAGAGACCTGATGGATCCACTCAAAACCATTTCTGCACCATTTCCAAGAGGGATGTCTACTAGGGTCCACAACCTTCTCACTTGGGGGCTTGTACCTGCTTTCTCCATCTTGCCCCATTGTCTAGAAATCACATACCTTCTTGTGGAGATGGGTAGAGGTTGTCAGTGGATTTTTTGGCTCTCTAACATAAAGGCCCTCTGGTCCATACTAGGATGACCTATTCTGTAGCCTTGTTAAATACCTTTGCTTACACCTCAGGCCCTTCCTTTCAAGATGGATTCAAATAGTTGAACACATTCACATAATGGACATCATTGACAATTTAGTCATTGACAATTTTAATCAACATATTTTTTGCATTACTCATTACATATATTTATATATGCAAAATGCATTTGTTTATTTAATAGTCATGATGGGAAATCAGAGTATGTCTACTGCTAAGTATGAGATTGCAAGTGTATTGAGTTTTTATGATATTCTGCTGTATGGCCTCCATGCCGAATGCAATGGATCTTCTGTGGGCTCAATCTGCAGATTTTCTCCTTTTCTATAAATTCTGGTGCAATAGGACTACTGTATGTGTCCACCTGCTGAGTGATAAAGAATGCCGATTGTCATATATTTCTTTTGCTACTGCTTTATACTCTGGGTCACCGTCAATATATCTGTTAATTGTATCGCCTTTTCTTGCTCCTGTTCCCGCCTCCTCATACTACTGATCTCTCTTCTTATACCTTTCTTCCAACACTGAAAGGTTGTGACATTTGGTTTAAACTTTTCCGTTGAAAGGTTGTTTGTTGCTCTGTGGATGACAAGCACAACCTTTGACAACCTCTGCCTCTCGTAACGAATTGCTGCGCTTCATTAATAATGAATACTAGTGACTTATTCTGCTAGATGGCCATAATTTAAGATCAGGATTATTTATGATTTCAAAGAAGCAGCAAACAAAGCATTGCAATGATGATTTTATTTGCTATGAGTCTTTCTTTCATAATGGTGGAGCAGAGCCAAATATTTTCAGTTTGTTTGATATCCTTCACTTTGGCGTAAGGAAGGAAGTGAATTAACTTGAGAGAATCTTTCTGCAGAAGTCGTCAAGACCATGGGAGTTGATTATTTATTTCAAGGTTACTGACAAACTTTAACCAAATCACTTTTCGTGAAGAGATTTTTTGCGATATTAGGATGAATGAAGACATCAGCAAATAGTCACAGGTTCTTGTTCCTACAAAGATATCAAAATTGGCAGAATGGTTCTTTATTACAGAGTTCTGAAGCTGTCTAAGGAAGTCCAAGTTTCACACTGATTCTGAAACCATTATATAAAATTCCATTTATATCATGATTTATAATCCTCTAATTGTTGCTCCTGGTAAGAAGTCGGTTGCAAATGGAATAATATGATTCCTCCTAACATGGAGGCGACATGACATGGAATGACAAATGAATATTTTATGTGCAAATGAGATAAATTATCTATCTAGAAAGAAATAAAATGCAATGTTTTAATTTAGGCTTAATGAATATGATACTTTATTTATTTTATTGTTGTGATAAATTCAGTAGTAATTTAAACTTTTTCCTTTTTTAAGGATGCAAATATTGTTAAGTTTGTAACCAGATAATCTACAGATCTGAATGTGCAGACCACACTTAATCTTCTCCATCTAAATATCATATGAATAGCATTTAATATATTCCTATAAACCTCTTGTGATAGGCGGCGACTTCTAAAGAGTGATTAATATTTTATGCTAACTTAACAATTATGTTAGTGGCTGATTAAGTGTTTAACCATTTTTGTAAATTGCCGATTTCTGGGAGAGGTTATATGTGCTGACTTAGGAAGGGACATGCCCTTTAGTCATGATATTTAGGAGGGTATTGTTGTAGTTTTGAGGACACACAAATACATTCAAGTCTGCTCCCTCAAGCAACATTATCCAATTGATTTATTGCAGAGATAAAACTATTTTCAAATCAGAATAAAGTTTGACAATTACTTCATATATCAGAGTTCTAAGAAGTTCATTTTCAGCAATAAAGGATAGATTACAAGTCTGATCAAAGGCATAGAATTTTCAGAAACTTTACATTGTATCAGAGCTCTGGTAGTTGAACCTAGGCTCTGCAAAATTCAGTAACCAGACTTAATATTTATCTAGCAACTATCTCCTATCTTCAATGGCATATACAATCAGACCCGAGGACAGGTTCGATAGGAAAGAACACTTTGATACCTGAAAATTCAGAATCATGATGATTCTTGAAGAGAATGATGTAAAACAATTTGTTGATAATGCATCCAAACAACCGCCAGTTGAACCTTATAAATCCATCTGGAGCAAAGGAAATAGGAAAGCAATTCAAATCATATTAGATGGAGTAAAAAATGATATCGTACCCATGCTTACAAAACATCAAACTGCATTTGATATGATGAATGCATTACGAAATGCATATGAGGTCAACAATGCAATTAGGGTTCTCGCATTGAAAAGACAACTAAATTACATTCAAATAAAGAAAGGAGAATCAATGAATTCTTACTTCCTAAGGGTTGGCGGCATTAGAGATGAACTGTCAAGTATAGGAACCATTATTAGTGACACAGAATTAACGCTAATGGCTATAGATGGATTACTAGATTCATGGGAGACTTTTGCACAAGGAATAAGTGCTAGAGACAATTTTCCTAACTTCAACAGACTTAAGAACGATTGTCGTCAAGAAGAAACCAAAAAAACTAAAGAAAGGAGGGAAACTAAAAACTAGAGATGAAGAACTTCATGTTTTTAATACAAACTCCTATAAGGGAAAGAAGAAGCATTTCAAGAAGAAAAAGGGAAATCAAAAGAATGGGAAACCCAAGAAAGATCTATCCAAGATAAAATGTTTTAGATGTGAAAAGTTTGGACATTACAAATCTAATTGTCCTGAGAATTCTAAACAGCAAGTGAACTGTACAAATGTTAATAGGGAAGAAGATACCTATGATCCTGAGAATCATGTATTGTACTCATCACCATCAAATGAAATCTCAAGTGAAGCATGGGTAATTGATAGTGGATCTTCTAGAAATATAACAGGATGCAAAGAAGCACTATACTCTATTTTAGAAAAAATCAATGGCGAAGTTACCACTGGGGATAATTTAGCACATCCTATCAAAGGAATTGGAAATTGTACCTCGAAACTAAAATATGAAAATTCTCTTCTTCTCAAAGGTGTACGTACCAGGAATTAAAAGAAATCTAATTTCAATTACAACACTTGAAGATGATGGGCATAATGTTGCATTTGTGGATGACAAAGTAATAACTTGGGCAAAGAGCTCCTCAATCAAGAAAGCAAAGTTGATTGGTTAGAGAAAAGGATATTTGTATGAATTGAATTTAGAAGTTAGTGGACCTATTCAAGCCTTAATTCATGAAGCTGAAGACATAAATGAAATTTGACACAAAAGATTAGGGCATCTAAACTTCAAAACCTTATTAACTATGGAGAAGATGGTTACTGGTTTACCTAAACTCAATAAAGACTACTCAAGCATATGCAAAGGGTGCACACTGGGTAAGAACACCAGAAGTCCATTTCATGATAGCACTAGAAAAATAAATAATGTTTTAGAATTAATTTATTCAAATTTATGTGGACCTATGTCTATTCCTTCTCTTGGAGGATTTGGTACTATATTTTGTTCATAGATGACTTCTCTAGGAAACATGCATTTACTTCTTAAAATGCAAAGAATCAGAAGAAATCCTAAAGAGATTTAAAGAATTCAAAACATTAACTGATAACTTATCAGGACATAAAATTAAAACACTTAGAATTGATAACGGAGGGTAATACACCTCATATTTGTTTAAAAGGTTTTGTAAAGAATCAAGAATTAAGAGGGAGTACACTGTTTCTTATAATCCAGAACAAAATGGGGTAGCAGAAAGAAATAATAGAACAACACTGTTTCTTATAATCCAGAACAAAACGGGGTAGCAGAAAGAAATAATAGAACAATTATAGAAGCTGCTACGGCTATGATATTTGATCAAAATCTAAAATATTATCTTTGGGTAGAAGCCTCTTGTACTGTCGTCTATAATCAAAATAGAAGCCCACATTCTTACCTTAGAGATAAGACTCCTAAAGAAGTATTTACTAAAGTCAAACCTAATATAAGTCATCTTAGGATTTTTGGGTGTCCTGTATATATCCATGTTCCAATAGAAAAGAGAACTAAAGTAGAATCTTGTGGGAAGAAAGGTATTTTTGTAGGGTATAGTGAAACATTTAAGGCATATAGGATTTTCATATCTGGACAGAAAAGTATTGAACTTAGTAGGGATGTAATTTTTGAAGAAAATCTAGCATTCAGAGAAAGCACTAAGTTCTGAAGAACCTTTTTCTTTGCTTAGTTTTGAAAGAAATAGTGAGTTTGAGTCTTAGAGGGAGAACTTAGAAGAAATTGAAGACAAAATCCAAAATTTAAATCTTGAAGATACTCAAAATTGTAAAAAAAAGACCACTTTGGGTCATTAAAACAGTAGAGGAAGCACAAGACTTTGCTGCACCCTCTGGAACAGATAGAGAAAACAAAAGAACTAAAAGATTTTCTAGTTATAAAGCAAATATGAGTGATTTATCCAAAACAGAACCAACCAATCCTTTTGATGCTATTAAACATATAGCTTGGAAAGAAGCGATGACAAAAAAATACCAATCTATTATGAAGAATGATGTTTGGGAAATTGTTCCAAGACCCAAAGGAAAATCTGTTGTTTCCTCCATGTGGATATTTAAAATAAAGCATGCTGCTGACAGTAGCATTGGGAAGTATAAAGCTAGATTTGGAGCTAGAGGATTTTCTCAGAAAGAAGGGATTGATTATGAAGAAACCTTAGCTCCTGTTGCCAGATATACCTCCGTAAGAGCAGTCCTAGCAATCACAACATCAAAGGAATGGAAAGTACAACAAATGGATGTAAAAACAACATTCCTAAATTGAAAGAATATAGAAGAAGTATATTTGGAGCAACATGAAGGATTTGAAACTCATGATCCTAACGTTTTTGTTTGTAGGCTCAAGAAAGCTCTCTGTGGGCTTAAGCAGGCTCTTAAGGCTTGGTATGAAAGGATTGATAAGTATCTCACTGGCTTAGGATTCTCCAAGAATGAAGCCAATCCAAATTTATATTACGAAAGAGATAAAGATGATGTGGTTACTCTGATACTATATGTTGATTATTTACTAATAACAGGGGATGATCATCTTATAGATCAACGCAAGAAAGATCTAACTAGAGAATTCGAGATGAAAGACTTGGGACTCCTTCATTACTTCCTAGGATTGGAAGTACGACAAAATTCTGACAGTATCATACTTTATCAAAGGAAGTATACATCAGACATTTTGAAAAGATTTTGAATGTGGAATTGCAAGTCTATGCCTTCTCCAATGGCGACTAATCTACATAAAGAAGCAGCAGCAGAATCACCTTCCATAGATTCTACTCTCTACAGACAGATGATTGGGGTCCCTTATTTACTTAGTAAATATGAGACCTGATATTTGCTATGCTATTAATGCCTTAAGCCAGTTTATGTGTGAGCCAAAGGAGATTTACCTAGTTGCAGTTAAGCACATTATGAGATACATACAAGGCACTCTTAATTTTGGACTCAAATATGAGAAGGTTGGCTTAGATTTGTATGGATTCATTGACTCAGATTGGGGTGGAAGTGTTTAAGATAGGAAAAGTACTTCAGGGTGCTGTTTTAGTGGTTGGCTTAGATTTACATGGATTCACTGACTCAGATTGGGGTGGAAGTGTTAAAGATAGGAAAAGTACTTCAGGATGCTGTTATAGTTTAGGATCAACAATGATATCTTGGATATGCAGAAAGCAGTCTTCAGTTGCTCAAAGCTCCATAGAAGCCGAATACATTGTAGCAGCAGTGGCGTCTCGAAAAGCAGTTTGGCTAAGGAAGTTACTTGTGGGATTATTTGGACAAAGCCATGAATCCTACTATTATTCATTGTGATAATCAGAGTTCCATCAAGCTTTCGGTGAATCCAGTTTTTCATGACAGGTCCAAGCATATTGAAATTCCTTACCATTATATAAGAGATATAGTAGACAAGAATTTCGTAAAATTAGAATACATTTGCACTACAGATTATACAACAGACATACTCACCAAACCTCTATCTAGAGTGAAGATAGACCACTTCAGGAGAAGACTTGGTATGGTTGAATTATAATTCATTTATCTTTTTTAAATTATTAATAAAATAATTTTATTTGTCAGGCTATTGACTGTTATGGGCTCCACTATTTGTATTCATTATTTAAGAGGTGACGATCTCTGAGATAATGAACACTTGTATAAAAGACATTATGAGAGATGACAATCTCTTAGATAATGTGCTAAAGATCTAGATGAGTTCAAGATCGTATTGTGATGTAGACATTGCTATTTCTATAAGTCACAATCTAGATAAAGGAAGAATTTTATTATTCTCCAGGGTTTATCCTGTGTTTTGGTAGATCTTAACTCAGGGTCATGTTGTGATATAAGAATACAAGTATCTATGAGTCACAACTTGGATAAATGAAGAACTTAAATTGTTCTTCAGATTTATCCTGTATCTTATCACTAGTAGCAATGATTTGTCATATCATAGGTTTAGTAATATAACATTGTATCATGTGTTCTATGATACCACATGCTAAGAAGATTCAGATAGATATAGAGTATCAATTTTTGCTTGTTCATCTTTATTGATGTTGCTAGATATGATATCTCTCTGTTTGATTATCAAGCTAAGAGGGAGTGTTAAGTTTGTAACCAGAAAATTTACAAGTTTGAATGTGCAAACCGCACTTAATCTTCTCCATCTAAATATCATATGAATAGCATTTAATATATTCCTATAAACCTCTTGTGATAGATGGCTACTTCTAAAGAGTGATTAATATATTATGCTAACTTAACAATTATGTTAGTTGCTGATTAAGTGTTAACCATTTTTGTAAGTTGCCGATTTCTGGGAGAGGTTATATGTGCCGACTTAGGAAGGGACATGTCCCTTTGAGGGACATGCCCTTTAGTCACGATATTTAGGAGGGTATTGTTGTAGTTTTGAGGACACACAAATACATTCAAGTCTAAATTGTAGGTAGATCCTATCACTAAACTTTGCATGGATTTTGTATCATCCAAAATATCAGCGTGAAACATTATCCTGAGTTATTTTATTTATTTGCCTTTCATTTTTCTCCTTTTAATGCAATTTGCCTAGGAGACATCAATTTTAAGTTGGGAGACTATGGAGACAGCAGGAGACCATAGCCAAAATAACCCTGCACATCAAGAAGTCTCTGGAGATTTCTCTAGTATTGGAGATGCGTCTCAGGGGGTGTGAGACAGGTTTCTGTGTAACCATGGTTTAATGGCCATTGAAATTGATATGTTCCAAATGCAGATTTGGATCTCATATAAATATGAGGAGACATGTCTCATGAACAAGGTTTAATCATCATTTGATTAATATATATTTCATAATAATAATTAGTATAATATATATGTATGTATATATATGTATAAATGTATATATGTATGTATATATATATTAATATATGTATATATATATATGTATATATATATATATGTATTATATATTATATATATATATATACACACGCAATAATATAATATATATATATATAGAATAATATATATTATTATTACATGAATACGTATATAGAGAAAATGATGATTTGTAATGGGCACCTACCAGTTATAACTTCGTGAAACACTTTGCAAGTAAGCTTTGAGACCACTGTAATGGATACCTTGGAAACGGCTCTGATACCATTGTAATGGCCCCAACAGGTTTTAACTTCTTCAATCACCAAAATCTTTTATACTTCAGTTGTTTGACATGATACCACTGTAATGGGCACCCTGGAATGCCCAAAAACTGAACCAATTGCCGAAATAATTTTTTTATGCAAACTGAAGATTGAACCAATGTTGAAATTATATTAATTCTCAAAATGATGAAATCAAGTACAAAGCAATGTATTCCAAAGGCCAAACCCCAAGGGAATAATGTCTAGAATGTTACAAGAGAGGATGAATGTCCTCTATTGCCAAGAAAAATATGTGATTCACACATCCAAGCTCTTATCAAATGTCATTCACAAAAATCCCATGCTCAACAATGAGACTCTCACCCCTATTTATCCTTTTCCTTCAGCCTTGTAGAAGGAATTAAAACATTAATTAATTGCAAGTGCTAGAAGCTTCCCCCTTCCAATAATTAATGCACTCTCTAGAAACTCCTCCCTTGCAATACGATAATTAATTGTGCTTGTAGAAAATTAAATTACTAGAGGCTTCCACCTTTCCAATAATTAATATACACTCTAGAAGCTTCTCCCTTGTATAGTCACCTTTTAATTTTTAAGTTTAATTTATTTAATGACTTTATAATAATTTTTCCTCTTATGCTCCACTTAGACTTTGGAGAATGTGAAGGCTAAAAGATGGTGTCATTACGGTCCGCCCTCCTTGAAATTGCTTGTCCTCAAGCAATCTCAAATTTGTTTGCTGTAGCAATTGCTCACTCTCCCAAGTAGCATCTTCCTTTGGCAGATATCTCCATTTGACTAAATATTCTTTAATCAACCTGCTTCGCAGAGTCCTTTTCCTAGTTTCCAGAATAGCCTCAGGAATTAATACGAGCTTTCCCTCATCTAATGGTGGTAATTTTGCTGAAGGTACAACTCTTTGTCCGATGGCTTTCTTTAGCCTTGACACATGAAACACATTATGCATCAGACTACCCTCTGGAAGCTCAATCTCGTAAGCAACCTCATCCACCTTGAGAATCACTCTGTAGGGGCCATAAAACCTAGGTTTCAACTTCTCTGCTCCGCTTTTCTTGAGTGATGACTGTCTCTATGGTTGTAGCCTCAGGTAAACCATATCCCCAACCTCAAAATTGCACTTTATCTGGTGCTGGTCAGCATACAATTTCTGCTGATTTTGGGCTTGCTGTATATTCTCCTTTAGCACCCTCAAAATATCCTGACTATCTTGCAAGAAGTGTTTTGCTTTGGGCACTCTACTATCCCCCAAAACTAGATCCATGAAACTAGGTGCTTCATAACCATACAGTGCCATGAATGGAGTCATCTTGATGGACATATGATAAGTGGTGTTATAACAGTACTCTTCCATATGTAGCCATTTGACCCAAGCCCTCTATTGTGCAGTCACATAGTTCCTCAGATATCCTTTCACCCGTTTATTCACAATCTCTGTCTATGTATGATAACTAGTGTTAGGTGTAAGATCTGTACCACACAACCTAAATAGTTCCTGCCAAAAAGTACTCATAAATTTGCTGTCCCGATCACTGATAGTGAAATTAGGTAGCCCATGTAACTTGAATATCTCTCTGAAGAAAAGATCGGCCACTTGTGCTACTGTGTAAGTAGATGGAATAGCAAAGAAGTGAGCAAACTTCGTTAGTCGGTCAACTATCACATAGATGCAATCTTTCCCTTGTACTCGTGGTAACCCGGTGATGAAGTCCATAGAAATACTTTCCCATTTCCTATCCGGAATGGGCAAAGGTTGTAACAATCCTGCAGGATATGTGTGTTCTCCCTTATTTTGCTGACAAACTACACACTCCCTGACATGCTTCTAAACATCATCCTTGAGCCCTTTCCATGTGAACCGCTCACGGATTTGCCTGTAGGTCTTAAAGACCCCTGGATGTCCAGCTGTAGGTGCATCGTGAAATGCCTTTAGTATTACTTCCCTAAACTATGATGAAGGAATCAAATATATCCTATGCTGGAACTTAATCAATCCATCCATCACCACGTAACGATCATCATGTATGGTGCCTGCAATCACTCTAGAAGCCCAAGTGTCCCTCGCATACTCTTTTGTGATCTTATTTCTCCAATCTTTTGTAATCTTAGCTAGAGCACAAATATGAGGTCTTCTGGATAAAGCAGCTACCACCACATTCTTCTTACCTTTGACAAACTCAATGTCAAGGTCATAGGCTTGTAACTTCGTAATCTGCTTCTGTTGTCTATCATTCAGATCATGCTGGCTCATGAAGTATTTGATACTATTGTGATCAGTTTTGATAACAAACTTTCCCCCAACTAGGTAGGGCCGAAACTTAGCCAATGCATGCATAATGGCCAGCATCTCCCGATCATAGATGGAATAGCTCCTCTCAACTCCATGAAGCTTCCTGCTCTCAAAAACAATGGGATGCTTCTCCTGCATCAAGACCGCTTCGATCCCATTTCCTGACGCATCACAATGAAGCTCAAATGGCTTTGTGAAATCTGGTAGAGCTACTACTCGACATGATGACATTACCTTCTTGAAATGATCGAAGCTTCTTTGAGCTGCCTCTGTCCATGTGAAGACCCCTTTCCTGGTAAGGTTTGTCAATGGTGCAGCGATCTGTGAAAATCTTTTAACAGATCTCCTGTAAAATCCACAGAGACCAAGGAATCCCTTAAGCTGTGTAAGAGTCACAGTAGTAGGCCAATCAACAATAGCCCTAATCTTTTCGGGATCTACTTAAACTCCATCTGCACTGATGATATGCCCAAGGTATAGTAGCTCAGTCATCCCAAACTCGCACTTAGATTCCTTGGCATATAGTGACTCTTTCTCTAAAGTGGACAGCACCATCTCAAGATGTTGTAAATGCTCCTCCCAAGTCTTACTAAAGACTAAAATTTCATCAAAGAAAGTCAAGACAAATCTCCTAAGTTGCTCCTTGAATACCTGATTCATGCAACTTTGGAATATTGCAGGGGCATTGGTTAGCCCAAATGGCATAACCAAAAACTCGAAGTGGCCATAGTGACACTGAAAGGCTGTCTTCTCAATGTCCTCCTCCTTCATCCTGATTTGATGATACCCTGACCGTAGATCAATCTTTGTAAAAAAGCATGCACCGTGTAACTCATCTATTCGTGGGATGGGATATCTGTTCTTAATGGTCTTCTTGTTTAATGCCTTGTAATCGATGCACATGCACATCGTCCCATCCTTCTTCTTTACCAACACTACTGCTGAAGCAAAGGGGCTCTTACTAGGCCTGATATGCCCTATTTCCAACAACTCCTTAATTGCCTTCTTTATTTCATCCTTATGTTTCTTAGGATGACGAAAGGGAGTAATAATGATTGGTTTGGCTCCCTCGAGCTCAATAACATGCTCTATCCCCCTGTCAGGAGGAACCCCATGCAGAATCTTGCCAAATACCTTAGTGTGCTTGTCAAGTATCTCTTGGATATCTGGTGGATGACTCTTCACCTGTGGCTCTTCTGAAGTTGGCATAGTGAAACATTCTGCTACCCACTCTATATTATTATGCCGAAAAAGTATTTGCATTCTCCTCAGGGAAACTACTCTGCAACTCCCATCTAAAAGTCCTCTAAGTACAACAGTTCTTCCCTCATGCTGAAACTTCATCTCCAATTTTGGTAGGTTAAGTGTGAACTCTACTAGCGAGGCCATCCATACCATACCGAGGATGACATCATAGTCTCCCATGTCTACCACATAGAACTCATCTTCCAACTCATAGCCATCTCCAAACCAGATGTGAAGATTAGATATCTTCCAAGTGCATAATAGTTTGTCACCATTAGCTACCATAACTCTAAATCTAGCATGCTCCTCAGTCTGTAGACCTCTCTTGGCTACCAATTGTGCATCTATAAAATTATGTGTAGCCCTAGAGTCAATGAGTGAGATCACTTTCTGCCCTTGGTTAGTACCTCTGACCTTAAATGTGATTGCCTTTTGAGCCCCCGTTAATCGTGCTAATGACTTCTCATCCTCAGGAATGCTGCTCTCCTCTGTAGTGCTATCCTCATCTGAATCAGAGTGCTGATCCTCCCTCTCTGACTGTGACTCTTCTGCTGAGAAATAATCCATTTGATTTGCCTTAGCCTTGAGAGGACACTTATGAGATAAATCCCAAGGCTCTTTGCAATGAAAACATAACTTCTTCTTTCTTAAATCATTCAAGGTGTTATTATCCAACTTATCTCTTTTGGGTTGAGCATCCTTGTGAAAAGGTTTTTTGTCCTTCTCCTAGTCCTTTTTCATATAAGAATCTTTGTACTAAAATCTACTCCTAAATGAAGAAGGTGCTAAATCACGAGCCTTTTTAGTGGCCTCTTGCAATGATGTTGGGTCATGCCCCTTGACCCAACCTCGCAAGGGTTTTAAGAGTCTATCCATAAACAACACTACTAACCTCCTCTCTGAAATATCTATGACCAACATAGCTAACCTCTGAAACTCATTGATATACGTCTCAACTGATCCCCACTGCTTGAGTTGTGCCAACTCCTTAAACTGTAATTCGGAATCCTTTTTATCCAATCTCTCTATGAGCTTCTCAGTGAACTCGTAAGATGTGATCTGATTATGTCCCAAGGTTACTATGCGATGGTGCCACCACTCATGTGCTGGTCCATCCAAGTGAATAGCTGCATACTTTATAGCCTCCTCTTCAGGCATAGGATTCAGTTGCAAGTATGTATCCATCTTTTGCACCCAAGCTCGTGCGGTCATCTTCCCTGAAGCATCATAATAAGGTAAAGAAAGTTTCCCAACTTTCTTTCTTAGCTCAAGGTTTTGACTTCGTCCTCCTGATTTGGGCATGTGTCTCATCCTCAAGTTCAAGTGATCTCTGAGAGAAATGTCTGCCTGAAACTTCGGCCCACTAGCCTCCCAATCCCTCCTGAAATGATCCTGTAACTCCGCAATCTGCGGTTCATTAATCGGTTTAACTGGATCTTTGGGTGGGAATGTGGGTAGAAGAGGTCTCGAGCTGGTTGTTCGAGTTGGGCGTGCAACATGTCTAAAGTTATCAGCCTCATTTCCATTGTTGTCATGTCCATTATTACCATTAATGTTGTCTCGGCCTCCATTATCATTACCCCTATTATTGTTGTTTACATTGTTGGCATCACCTGGATTAATATTGATGCCCATTTGTCTAGCCATTAGTTGCAACATCATATCCATTCGCCTATTCTGCTCCTGTTGCATCATATCCATTCGCCTATTTTGCTCCTATTGCATCCGCTGCCCCTCCTCTAATGTACCCAGTAACCTGAACATTACCATTTTCTTGATCTGGACCGGTAATCCTATCATCTCGGTCACCCATACTGCTGTCTTGTTCAAAAAATGTCTCCTTCGTGTCTGTATGACTGAATTGTATGTCGTTCTGCAAGTCTGAACTCCTACTTTGTCTTGCTCTGGTATTGCGAAAATTATAAAGGCCTTGTGGCATGCTCAAACAGAAATGCTTAAGATCTCCATAGGATGTTAGGACTTATAGCTCTGCTACCACTGTAATGGGCACCTACTAGTTATACTTCGTGAAACACTTTGCAAGTAAGCTTTGATACCATTATAATGGATACCCTGGAAACAGCTTTGATACCATTGTAATGGCCCCAATAGGTTCTAACTTCTTCAATCACCAAAATCTTTTATACTTCGGTTGTTTGACATTTCATCACACACTTTGCAAGAAAGCTCTGATACAACTGTAATGGGCACCTTGGAAATGCTCAAGAACCAACTGCTGTGAGCGATTTTAATGTCTTTGCATAGATTTCAATCCACATAACATGAACAAGAAGGAATTTATGCAAATTGAAGATAAACTGCTGCTGAAATATTATTAGTTTTCAAGATGATAAAATCAAAACAAAGTAATGTATTCCAAAGGCCAAATCCCAAGGGAATGACGTCTAGAATGTTACAAGAGAGGATGAATGCCCTCTAATGCCAAGAAAAGATATGTGAGTCACACATCCAATTTCTTATCAAATGTCATTAAAAAAAATCCCATGCTAAACAATGAGACTTTCACCCCTATTTATCCTTTTCCTTCAACCTTCTAGAAGGAACTAAAACATTAATTAATTGCAACTGCTAGAAGCTTCCCCCTTCCAATAATTAATGCACTCTCTAGAAACTCCTTTCTTGCAATACAATAATTAATTGTGCTTCTAGAAAATTAAATTATTAGAGGCTTCCCCCCTTCCAATAATTAATACGCACTCTAGAAGCTTCTCCCTTGTAATACAATTGTTAATTAAATTAATTAAATATAAAGTCACTTTTTAATTTTTAATTTATTTAACGACTTTATATGAAATAAATTTAATTGCTAAAGTGGGGACATTACATGATTTACCAACAACAACAATGTATTTCAGATCAAATTTATCTGACTGAGGGTACAACTTTAACACTCCCGCTTAGCTAGGGAGGATTTGTAGAACACCTTGTGCTCTCAAGTATATGAAGAGATATCGTCTCAGTATGATATTCATTGAATGACATATATAAGGATATCAACATAAATCCATGAAAACACACATATATATATTAACATATATTACATATGGAATTTGCTTCAATTCATTATGAGTCTAAATTGCTCAACACTCCCTCTTTAGCAAGCAAAGAATTTATGATAGACCACTTTAATTGTGGTTTGTGATAGATTTAGTTATGGTGTCTGACAAAATTAGGCCCAATGAACCATAACAAATTGATTTTCATGGTGTCTGGCAAAATCTGGTCCGAAGAACCATGATAAGTTGGTTATCAAGGTGTCTGGCAAAATTTGGCGCGAAGAACTATGATAACACTTGCTTCAACACTTTTTGCTGTTGGGAGATAGATCAACTATTGATAAGATCGTCACCTTACAATGGTTATCTTCTTCTTGATACAGTCCTTATTATGACTTCTAGCACTCTGGGAGAACAACTATATGAACTCTGTCATGATAATAGGTCTACCATTTATAAGATCGTCACCTTACAATGGTTACCTTCTGTTTATATATGTCAATGAAAGATCCTCACCTTTCATTTCATATCATATGTGAAATAGTAACCACCATGAACCCAGTCAGAGGGTGGCGCAAAGGCTTTCACCTTAAATTTCTCTCATCGAGAAGAATGTATTACAAAGGAGTTTCACTTGAACTTCTTCTTATAGAGAAGATATCATTCACAAAGGATTGCACCTAAAAAATTATCCCTCTGAATAATGATCTTGAGAAGTTAGGTCCTCTAGTTAATCCATTAGAAGTTCTCTTCACCCAAGGTTGCCTTTCAAATTCCCTCTAAATTTGATATCAATCTTCCAACTTTCTGGTGATGAGTCAATACTTCTTTATGATGCACTCAAGAGTAGGCCCATTAAAATCATGCATACAGGTATTTCTAGATCCCCTTTGAGTATTAATCTTCTAAGCTCCTGCGTTGCCTTGGAACAGTGTCATACTCCCTCTTAATGTAGAAGAATCTCATAATCTCAATCATCAAAGATGTTTGCTTCAAGAGCCTCACTTTATCCATCTTGATCATCAGGGTCATAGGAGTTACTATCATTAGATTGAGTCTACATAGTATTTGGTAGCATGTGTAAAATACCAACTTTCTTTTCCTAAAAGAACATCTTCAAACATAAAGGAAAAAGATCAAGGCAAATAACCCTTATAGTATGTGTAGAATTACAAATAAGAGAGAGATAAATGTAAAAGATAGGAATACTTATCCGCACATGAAGATTCAGAAATTGTCTTCTTAGATTATTTGAGAACGGAACATCCCCCCTCTGAATAAGGTTCAAGTGGGAATGAAATGAAAGATTTTAAGAACGTCCACGAGGCTAGAGTAGCCTTTGGGACCCACACAAGAAACCCCCCAGGAAGGAGAGAAATCTAATCTAGCTATAGGCTTTTGGTTAACTTGTCTTTCCCATTGCTGAATTTTGATAATCAAAGCCGTTGTTCTCTTCACTTGATCCTCCTCAAATAAATAGCTTAGGTCTATGTTATCTAATAGCTCTGCATACGCCGATTTGATGTCATTGTATGTTAGACATTCCTTGACAAGGTGTAATGTCCCCATTCCTATAATAGAATTTTATAATTAATATAAAAAATAAAATAAAAAATCCTCTTAAATAAATAATAATATTGAAAGAACCAGTAAAATAATATAATATATTCATAATATATTAATATAATATGAAATATCAATTTAGAAACAAATGAATAAAAGAGATGTAATAGTCTCAGTGTAATATATATAAGTTTAAAACAATAATAATTATAATAATATTTTATTATATTATTAACAATATATGAGATAATTAAATAATAATCGTTTAATGAATAGTATTAAATAAACATTTAATATAGTATGCAAAATCAGATATTATCATAATAATAAATAAACACAATATAGTATTAACAGTGATTAAGAAGGTAGCCACCAAGGAAAAGACGTGACCCCTCCCTCAGTCCTCCCACACATATAAGGCAAAGATGGATGAAATTGTATAAGGGGAGGAAGGAAGAAGCAACAAACTAGAAAAGATAGTTTCAGCAGCTCCATGTGTGTGAACTATTTAATAAAATAATTATTCTTATCTGCGCAAAAGTATGGATTTCGGAATGTCGACTTCAAGGAATTTAGAGTTCATAGTACTCGTATAGATTTAGCACCAAGGCTATAAAGGGTATCAGACCATTGAACACACACATTACAATTTCACTCAGCAGAAGCCAGGAATTAATAAAGAAGAAGAAGAAAAGCGTATGCATTTGGAGTATAAGGAAGTGGCTGGAGATTCACCCAAAACCGAAGGAATGGAACCATTAGAGGTCAGTAAGGGAATACGCAGAAAATACCAGAGGCTCAAATAATACATGGAAAAAGGAAAGAGATCGAGAAGTAATATCTCAAGTAGGCGACTGAAACAATAGAGAATGTATCATGGGAAGAAAACATCGAGGTTCAAGCATTTGGATATGAAAGGAGGAACACATATGACCTACAAAATCTGACTTAGCATTGTAATATTCCACTCGAACAACAATGTCTTATTTAGCATTCATTATTAGAGCATTTCTTGGAAATATTGGAACTGCATCTGGCTATCCAGGGAATAATTTACAAATGCCTAAATCTGTAATAACAAGGTCTGTAGCAAGCAGAGAATAGAGAACAATCTATCAACATATAATCATTTGAAAGGCCAAAATTGAAGAGGAGAGATAAGTTTGTATATGTAATAAACGATTTTTCATATAAAAAACAAAGACGGTTTATAAATAGATTTTCCAAACAATCCTTGAATAGATAACTGAATTCCTTATCATATGACATTAACTATTTTAACCATCAACGATTAACTGAAATAACCATGTTCAACTGAGATAATTATATCAATGATCAACTGAAATAACTAGTTTAATTGAAAAATAACTATATCAATGATCAATTAAAATAACTAGATTAACGATTAACTGAAAATAACTGTATTTAACAATAACTATAATAACAATTTTCTATCTTTTTCTACATACAAGTAAAGTAAATGCTTATCATGGAAAGAAAAAAAGAAACATACAAGTATTATCTGGTGGGTCTTTAGTTGGTTGTGCAAGCCTCGACCTCGGTAAGAGGAGAAGCACTCAAACTCGGACCATACTTATCCCCACACAATCTATGGAATTAGAAAGACCCTCCCTACCCCGAGATCGGGCTTGGGATACTTTTAGTCCAACCACTTGAGCATTTTGGTGTTTAGAATGTCCGCACAGTTATGGACAGACATTTTTGCATAACTGACACGTTTTACATCAAGTTATCAATAGATGGTAAACATGCCTTGAAACGATCTTGGCCAAGGTTTCTTGATGGGTTCAATGACTTGATCACCTCCTCTCGGCTTGACAACAGGGAAACAACAATACGAACATGCATGAGCTATTAAGTAAAATTATTTGGATTTAATTGTATCATAACTGATTTCACTTCCATGTCATTGCAGATTTCATCTCACCTCTTCACCTTTCCATGGCTATACAGCCGTCGAGTTCTCGGTGTTCAGAATCTCAGAGCAATCGGCTCTGTTCTGTTAATTCATGACAATTAGATACTTCCAGCACTGCACAATCTGTGATTTGAGAGATTATATTCTTTAAGTCTTGCAGAAATAAAAGTCATTTGATTCTGATTTCCAATGGCAAAAATAATTCACGATTCCATGTCTTGGATACTTTATAGTAACAACTTCCTAAGGTTATTTAAGTATGAATGAGTATAATCTGTAGTTTACTGCTATGGAAATCAAAATGCATTAATAGTTGTTAAAGGAATTATAGCAATATTTGGAAAATGATCAAGCAGATGACCTGTTATAAATTCTGGAAATGTTTGAGTTTTGCTAGACGCTTGTGTATCAGCTCTTCTTCAAATTGATTACTAGGCGTAACCGCAATATGTAAATGCTACCTCAACTTCCGCAAGGAAGAACCAAAGTAATGTGACTCGGACTCGACTTAGACTCGGCAAGGGTAACTTGACTCGTGACCCAGATCAAACTCGGCAAAGTGAAAAAACCTTGAAAATTTGAGATTTTTTAGGATTTAAAGAACATTCCATGCACCCATTATTGAATAAAGCTTAAAGACACAATAACATCATTAAATAAAAGATAATTTGATCATAATGCACATACTTAAAAGTTAAACATACATCGATTACATAAGTACAATACTACAAAGGTAAATTGCTAAATACTAGTAACTAAACAATAGCTGAAGGAAATATTATAAAAGTAAAACATAGATATATAACATGATAAATCCATGCAACCTATCAAAATGTATATGTTTTATGAAATCCAACACATCAATAGTCATTATCAAATGTTCCTCATTGTCATCGTCATCCTCATCATCATCGTCGTCATCATTGTCATCGTCATCCTCATCGTCATCCTCATCCCCAACCTCAACCTCAAGCTCAGTATAATCTATAAAATGCCTCTTAGTAAGGCGTCTAAGGTAGGTTCTGGATGACTGATTAGCCATAGCATCAGCCTGTGAGGTGCCTCTAGGATCAATTGTAGTCTCTATTTTTGCTAATGCCTGTGAGGTGCCACTAGGAACAACTGGAGCTCTCTAATCCTCTGCTGCCATAGCCACGGCCTCAGCCTCTCTATCTGCCTCGTCAACCCACTCTAGGTCCTCATCATCAAAGACAGCTTTGATAGCCTCAATGATCCACTCAGACTCTGGATCAACCTCCTCTAGAGTAATCGGAGAGTTGTCACTATCCAAAATCTCCTTGGTCCTAATGTGCAGGTTGTAATGCACAAAGACTAGCATATTCATTTTCTCCACAGAGAACCTGTTACGCCTCTTTGAGTGGATGTGCTCGAACATGCTCCAGTTGCGCTCACATCCAGAAGCATTACTTGGCTGGCTCATTATGCAGATGGCGATTTGCTGAAGGTTTTTGGTTGAAGGCCCAAACATTTGCTAACATCTATCTGAATTTTGAAAAAAGGAAAAGAAAAAAATATTAGTGTCATTTCAAAATTTGAACTTTAAAGTTAGAAATTTACAAACTAGATTGTATAAGGCTTATGCTACAATTTTTAGTTGGCTGCAATTTTGTACAACCTTCTTTGCAAAATTTGACTTGAAAAAATGGGCGCTGATGCATTATTATAGGCATCCATCTCAAGCAATATATCTGTGGCATTAGTGGCCATCTTTGATATCACAGTGTATAGGCTACTAAGAACTTTCTCATCTGCCTTGAAATCTTCACGGAAACGGTATGCCGGATTGAGGTAATAGACTGTTGCGTGGATGGGCTTATGAAGCTGATTTTGCTATCTCCTATCAATAATGTCCCAAATAGGGCCATAGTTTTCCTTAACTCCTACATATTTGGCCTTAATAGCCTCCTTGGCCCTATCCATGCCCTCATATATGTAGCTTGTAGAGGGCTTCTCCCCATCAGCAACTCGTAGGAGGGCTACAAGGGGCTCAGTGATCTACAAAAGAATTAAACAAAAAAACAATTTATTGAATGATGAAACTTTGCAAAGTTGCACAATGAAAATAAAACAAAAATATGTATGAGATAAATTAATTTATAAAATTTTAAGAGTTCAACTTTTAGAATTTAAATTACCTCCACAATCTTCGAACATGGCTCCCAAAAACCTTCTTCATCATAAATGCATTTTGTTGCATCTATCCCTGCAGGGGTAGTGGCAAAGGAGGAGGAACTCCATTCTGAATCAACAAACATGCACCTCAAAGCTAATCTTGAACTCAACGAGGATTTTAGTGTGATAAAATTAGAGGCAAATCTTGTGATACCAAGATGAGCCAACTCCTTTCCCTTCGTGTATTCCCTCATAACGCTGAGGACCAAGTCATGATTATAGAAGAACTTACAAAGATTTTTGGCCTTAGCAACACATGATTTCACCCATTCAAGCTTGCCAATATCCTTTAACATGAGGATGAGGCAATGGATTGCACATGGAGTCCAAAAGGTTCTTGGGTGTCTCTCCATCAAAAGTTTTCCTGCAACAATTTTAAATTAGTTAGCAAACAATGAAAATTTTTGATGTATTAAAAAACTTTTAAATTTCAAATTTAATGAAAAACTAAAATAATTTTTTTAGAATTTAGAAAGTTAGAAGTTAAAATTTTACCTACAACAACATAATTAGCTGCATTATCAGTCATCACTTGGACAACATTCTCTTCCCCCACGTCTCTTATGACCTCCTCAATAGCCTCACATAAGAATTTTGCATTTTTTGACATGTGAGGAAGCATCTATAGACTTCAAAAACATGGTGGATCCTGAAAGTGAAAATTAAACAAAATAATTATCATTCAAGAATCAATAGTCAATAAAACAAAATTTTAGTTATTCAGTAATACATTAAATTTTAGACTTCAAGAAGTAGAGGATGATGAATTACTTTTGCTAGAAACATGAAAATTTAGGAGGGTCCTATTCCTCCTATCTGTCCATCCATCCGTCATAATGGTACACCCCTTTTGGCTCCAAATCTTTCTATGGTCCTTCAACTCAAGTCTCTTCAACCATTTCTATTAAGAGGGGGCCACTCAACTCATCTTCAGTGGGGGCTTTGAACCCCGCACTACAGATAGAAACCGTATCAATCATCCCCCACCAATAAGGAGTCCTGTTACATTTATAAAAACATTTTAATTAGCATATTTCAAATTTTCAACATCTAGTTAAAATTATAAAATTGAATTTATATTTTAAAACGTAAGAGATAAAAACATAAAACAATCAAATATAAATGAAGTAGCTGGCTGCTATAAATGGAATGTTGCAGAAAAACTAAAACTTGCAAATTGCTCTTATTCCAGCTTCATGGATCTCCCTATTCCAGCCCAAGCTCTCAAGTGAGGGTTGTGCACCAGGAGTGGAACACGGTACAAAAAAATTGTCCAACCTAGATTTTCTGACTCTAGGACGAAAGGTAAAGCTAGTAGTACTAGAAGGGGCAGCAGCCGCAACACCACTAGCAGTGCAAGGAATAGATCTAGAAAAAGTACGACTAGCAGAAGCACTAGGATGATAGGGGGGAAGGGAAGAACCTTCTCCAACACAACCTATTGAACCTAGCTGGGGTGTAAAGTTAGACACAAAAACATTTCCAGATAAGCGTGGAAGGGAATTGGAACCAATTTGAGCTAACTATGCTATAATTGTTTTTGTTTTAATTCCTTGTTCATTTTTTTTTAAGGCAACATAATAAAAATGTTGAGCCTCAACAGTTGCAGCTCTACAAGGCTCAGTATCATGACCATGCATGCCAGCAATATGGTATTTCAATCTAATTATCCCCCCACTATTAACGACCTTTTGTTTGAGTTCCACCTCTACCTGGAAAGTCTATGGTGTACTTCCAACACTCATCTTTTTTATCGCCTTTAGAGAGCTTGGGTTTTTTTTACCTCTAGGAGCCATTATGAATAAGGAAAAATGTAAAGGTTGCTGCAATAAGACATTTTAGATTATTATTACCATTTAAGCATTGTATTTTATGAAGATCTAAAGTTAAAAAAAAACCCATAAACATACAAAAAATATTCATCCAAAAAATCCATAAGCATAGAGAAAAAAATCATCAAAATTTTAAAAATCAACTCTTACCTCTTTGAAATGCTTTGGGAAGTGTTGAGAAGAGCTCCTATAAACTCCTTGATGATTTAAATTAGAGTGTTATGAAAGCCCTTTTAGAGTTATAATAATAACAAAGAATTAAAAAAAATATTAAAAAAAATTCATCACTTGACCCGTCGAGCCTAGGTCATGGGTCATTTTGACCCGGTAGGCCATTGGTGACTCATCGACTCAGGAGACTCGCTCGACTCGTGGCGAGTCACGTTACCCTTGGAAGAACAATATACGACAGTCTTGTAACAAGTTTGACAACGCTATAATTTGCAAAGATTTTGATTGAAGTTTGCAGAGATTCGAATGGTAAGTGGAAGTCAGAAATATGAGCAAAGGAAGGATGGAAATAATGAATGGAGTTGGAAACGATAGAGGGAGTTGGTCTTGAGAAAGGTAGTCGGGTGCTTGAATAGATATATCCGCCTCTCACTCTCGACTTCTATTGAAAAGAAATAACGTGACTCCTTGGCTTCTGTAACATAAAGAATATCTTGGCTCTTTGAATGCCAATGAAAAATGCCAAGTGTTAAATCGGTTTGTAAAAGAAAAGAAAGAATAAAGGTTAGAAGACTTGAAGATTAAAAATCGAAAATATTATAGTTTATGTCTATCTACGTACACGTAGATATATTTGTGAGGTGGCATCATTATATTATAAGAAAATAATATTATGGTGTCACTTTATATTTATATCTATGTGTACGTACATAGGGATATATTAAAATAATATTGTGAAAGATCTATTCAAAATCCTTTGAGTTACGTATTATATTTTAATTAATTTATTTTATGTTTCAAATTGTTTATTTAATAGCTCATGTGGTCCTTCAGTTGTATTCTGAAGTTCAAGTTGCTAGGTCCTTGCCAAGGCAATTTAAGGTCATACCTGTCAATCTTGATGATTGGACTAGGCTAGTATCCCATTCCGTTGATCCCATTTAGCAATGCTTCCCCCCTTCATCTTCTCCTGTAATCACCCATGCAATACTTCCACGATAATAACAAGTTCCATAATAATTTTCATATAAACATTTAAAGAATTTAATTATTAACCATAATTCCAAAACCAAGTAATTGTTAAAGATCACATGACAAATAATGAATAACGACCATCTTCATTAATAGTTTCTACAACGGATATAAATAACTACCTGCTTCACATGATTATGAAAGAAATATCCATTCAATCGAATGGCTATGAGCAAATTTAAAATTAGGTTAAAAATTGAGATGTAACATACTCTCCTTAAATTTTTCATCATCGTCCCCGATAAATATCACAACAAAACTTAAATAGTATCTATTTAGATTATTTCAAGAAAGCAAATGTTCAAGTTCTAGCCTTGGAGAAAAGATGGTATTTTTGAAAGATTTCGTGATAATCTTCTTAGGTGGCATTATCCTCTGCATATTGATCCCATTGGACCTTGCATTGAATCACCTCTTGATTTCGTAAGCGTAGCTTACGCACGTCGAATATTCTGAGTGGTTCTATTTCCACCACCCTTGTTTCTCGCACCTATAATAGGTTCCAATCAATTATATGATCATGATGAGTAATGTATTTCTTAAGGTATGACACATGGAAGACGTCATGCATCCTTGCAAGGGTTAGTGGTAAGGCAATTTTGTAGGCTACTGGGTTCACAACTTTCAATATTTCAAAGGGTCCCACATACCTTGGGGCTAACTTGGCATTCTTACCAAACTTGATAGTACTCTTTTGAGGTTTTACTCTTAATATCACCTTTTCTCCCACAAAGAATTCTCTAGGTGTTTTTTTTGCATGTGCATAACTTTTCTGTCTGTCATTGGCTTCCTTCAATCTCAGAGGATTTTGGATTATCTATTTTTCCATAACAATAATTCTATCTTCCAATTGGGTTGTTTCCCAAAACTGCAGATTGGAATCCTACGAGACTTGCCTGCTTGATGTTGAGATGTCCAACTGGTTAAGGCCAACTTGACGAGATTGATTGATGCGATCCAAATCCCCTGCACTTTTGGCTCTGCAAAACCAAGGTGGGTATAGCTAATCTTGGACAAAACACTTAGATCCAAGATGCATAAAGCAGATCGAGTAGAATGCAAATGTAATGAAAGCTTTCAAAATGGCAAGAATTATGGAAAGCTTCAAACTTGCAATTTATGGACTAAGAATAATAAATGAATGTATGAATGTTTTCAAATAAGTATAGATTAATGCAACAAATGAATATATTAATTCTTCAAAAGAAAGAAATGAAACAGTTGCTAGCATATGGATTACGAATCAAGAGTAATATAAACACTAGTGCTTAATTAAATGGGCAATAAGAGTCAATATTATAAGTTGAAACATACAACTCTATAAAGTTCAATGTACTTGAACTATAAACAAATTAATAATCTAGATGTGACAGATCAATTATATGTACGCAATTTCAAACTAGTCTAGGATGCATTTTAACTCTTGTGATATGGAGACAAACTAGACATAAATACAAAAATAATTAAATATTTCACAATATTTATGTTTATCAAGTTTAAAATGCAATAATGACCTATTCTACTTGTTTGAACATTAAAACATTTATAGAATTTAATAAATAATTATAAAGGACACAACTAAATAATATTTCAACTCCAAAATTTACAAATAAATAACTATGCCGGAAATAAAATTGCAATAAATACACTCCTTACAGATGATCTATCTATTGCAAATCTATCTGGATCACACAAAATTCACCCAATAATTCAATCCACGGGCTTTGTTCAAGAATTCATTTGTTCGCCAATGTGAGAATATAATACATCATAAGTGCATCATAATATATAAGATTTTAAAATATAAATATGAATTGTCTCTTGTTTGAGTTTACATCATATATTTATAGAAGATCAAAAGATATCGGTTGCCTTTCCAAACATTGCACCCTTTCATAACAATTAACTGAATATGAAACTTTAATGTAATTTTGATAAAGAGTAACCATGACTTGGCAATCTTATTTCTTTGTCTTTGCTGTTAATCAGGATTGGTTTTGAAAGGTTTGAACGATATTGGAATAAAATAAAACTTCATTCTTAGTATCCGCAAAGGCTCCTTCGTACATACTCCTGCTTCCCTCGCGCATCTACACAGGCTACTAGGTGACTTGTGTCCTTACTCTCCAAATTCCCATGGCCTTCTCATTCAACATGCGCCTTCATTGGACATCGGTCCCTTACTATCTATGAAGTGGCGTCTTTCATATTGCCGTTTGAATGAAATTCCATTCTATAGGATTCCTTCATCGATTTGATGGCTTGGTTTGAATTCTGTGCCTCCATGGTGATTCTTTATCTTGCAACAACAACAATCGTTAGATAACAATGATTAAACAAGGCTGATAATAGACAAAAGTCCTGTGCTTTGGTGGTTCTGGAAGACATAGCCACATAATTCTCCATTATCGTGGATGGAAAACTCCAAACGTTCCTGCCCTCTGCAAATTTGGATGGAACCTTCGCTCTTGGTGCTATCCTTTCAACCTGCAAATTTCTATGCACAAGGTCTTGACACCATTTGTGTTTTTGTATGGACATGCTATTGCTGTATATATTGATGCATCTATGATAGGTGAAAGTCTTAATCTTTTGTGTACATTCTCGCCTTGAGGAAAATCTGTGAAGTGTGCTAATGAATAACTTTGGTGAAGAATTGATCCAATGTGCCATGGCATGCATATACCAATGGAGACTCACGTTTTTTTCCTCCCGGTGACAGCAATATAGGACCTATTTGATAAAGATTGTTTAGCTTGGAAGAGTCCTTCAAAATCATCATTGTGATGATTCATGAAGGTTTGTGATATTATAAAAAGGCGCCTCCCTTCAAACTGATTGATTCCTGTGTACATCTGAAGATACAAGAAAATGTATAAAGGGTGATGCTGAGTCTAGTAGGTGCTTGTAGCTTGTATGATGAATCATCAAAATGTCTGATTTCCCAATCTCGGTGACTCATTCGATTGACCTTGAATTCCCCTATCAACTGTTCATGCTTGTCATTGATGTTGCTTATTTTTTTTCTATTCAATCGACTCAGATCCGTATTGATTCTATGATGGACTATGCACATCAGATGTTCAATAAAGTCATAAGAGTCAAGTGGATACATTCAACATCCTTTTAGTCTCATCATATAAAGCCTCTCTATACTATTATCTGAGAAAATCATTGGGATATTGCATGAACTATCTTCCTGAAAAAATTGGGCCGCTTTTGATATTCAAATATGCCCACCATCAAATATCGCTAATCAATTACTTCAGTGGCTACTTCATATAATTAAATCAAACTCAAAACTCACTACCTCTTATCATATACACTCCATACTTGATTAGGGGTGCCATATCCCTGGCTATCAACAACGGTATTGTTTTTGTGTTATTGTAGCTTCAACCACATACTTAGACAGTGCCAATTGCTATTGCTTGATGTAAACTTCTACAAGAAACATTACTGGTCTGTTTTGACTATTATCCTCCCTTTCTTATTGCCGAGTGGAAATTCTCATTATTCTGGTCATTTTATTCTTCCATAGGTTTGCCTTTGATTTCCATATTTATTAGGCTTTTATGCATAATCATTTTGCTATGTATATCTGACATTGATCAGTTCAAAGAATGGTATTGCTTTTTTCAATGACTTATGTTTCATATCAACATATATACTCTTCCACCGAAGATGCTAACATGGATTTGTTATTGTTTTGATCATATAGCTTCCATTAAGCCTTCCATCTCACATGTCTGATTAAGCCTTCACAAATTTGAAAAAATAAATGCCCCAATTTGCAAAAATTTGGGCTCCATCAATGGGTTTTATTGGGGACATATGCCCTTTGTGGGCGTAATGAGATTCTAGGTATCTCTGGAGGAGTAGATCGAGCATCCATTACTTAACATGATGCGCAGTGAAATTGAGTGGCCCCAGGCATCCCAAAAATGAACATTGATTCTTTCCTCTATCAAATACCTGATTCATTTTGGAGTTGAAATATTATTAAGTTGTGTCCTTTATAATTATTTATTAAATTCTATAAATGTTTTAATGTTTGGACAAGTTGACTAGGTCATTATTGCATTTTAAACTTGATAAACATCAATATTGTGAAATATTTAATTATTTCCGTATTTTCGTCTAGTTTGTCTCTCCATATCATAGGAGTTAAAGTGCATCCTAGACTAGTTTAAAATTGCATACATATAATTGATCCGTCGTGTCTAGATTATTAATTTGTTTATAGTTTAAGTATATTGAACTTTATAAAGTTGTACATTTCAACTTATAATATTGACTCTGATTGCCCATTGAATTAAGCACTAGTCTTTATATTACTCTTGATTCATAATCCATATGTTGGCAACTGCTTCATTTCTTTCCTTTGAGGAATTAATATATTCATTTGTTGCATTAATCTATACTTATTCTTATTTGAAAACATTCATACATTCATTTATTATTCTTAGTTCATAAATTGCAAGCTTAAAGCTTTCCATAATTCTTGCCATTTTGGAAGCTTTCATTACATTCACATTCTAATTGATTTGCTTTAGGTCTCCTGGATCTAAGTGTTTTGTCCATGATCAGGTGTACACCTACCTTGGTTTTGTAGAGCCAAAAGTGCAGGGGATTTGGATCGCATTGATCAATCCTGTCAAGCTGGCCTTAACTGGTTGGACATCCCAGCATCGAGCAGGCAAGGCTCATAGGATTCCAATTTGCGGTTTTGGGAACTAACACAATTGATTCCAGCTCACAGGAGCTCTACATTTGCGGCCATATAGAGCCTCAAAGGGGGCTATTTTAATGGTGGATTGGAAGGAATTGTTATAAGAAAATTCTACCAATGGTAAATACGTTTCCCACTGATATTGCCAATCCACACAGTAAACTCTCAAAAGATCTTCTAATACCTGGTTTACTCTTCCTGTTTGACTATGTGTCTCAAGATGATAAGCTGAACTGATGTTTAGTTTAGTACCTAATGCTGACAATAATGTTGGCCAAAATCTGGAATTTATCCTAGCATCCCTATCTAAAATAATTTTCTCTGGAACTCCATGCAATCTGAAAATTTCCTTTATGAATTTATGAGCAATTTTTGGTGCTCCATCAGTTAGATTTCCTGGTATAAAATGAGCAACTTTTGTCAATCTATCTACTACTACCAAAATGGTATTGTGTCTATTCCATGTTCATAGATAATCCTTGTACAAAATCCATGGAAATTATCTACCATTTTCATTATGGTACCTCATTTGGGTGCAAAAGATCGGCTGGGTATCGATGTTCTACTTTTACTCTTTGACACTCCAAGCATATTGTCATAAATTCTATTATCTCCTTTTTCATTCCTTTCCAAAAATATAGAGGTTTTATATTTGACAACATTTTAGTTACTCCAGGATGTCTTGAATATGGAGCTGAATGAGATTTTTCCAGAATCATTCTTAGAAGATTAGTTTTGTTGGGTACATAAATCCTGTCATGATATCTTAATAGTCCATTCTCTTCTATCCTAAATTCTGAATACTTGGGATCTTGTGGGTCTTTGATGAGAGATAAGCTGATCTCTACATAAAATTCATCATGCTCTAGATGTTGTAATATCTGGTCCCTTAAATTTGAAATTTACAGTAGCCATTGCAGAAATGTGTCTCCTCCTACTTAACGCATCTGCTGCTTTGTTTTCCTTGCCTTTGATATAAATCAAATTCATAGTTTGCTAAAAATTCCAGCTATCTTCTTTGTCTAGCATTAAGATTAAGTTGAGTAAGAATATATTTTAGGTTGTGATGGTCGGATTGTAGATCAAAAGGTTTTCCAATCAAGTAATGTCTCCACATTTGAAGAGAATGAACAATAGCTGCTAATTCCAGATCATGAGGGGCGTAATTCTACTTATTATTTTTCAATTTCCTAGATTTGTATGCAATTACCTACTCATCTTACATTAGCACACTCGCTACTCATCGAGTTTCCTAGCTCGGCGAGTTTTTCACCAGTTAACTCGCCGATTCAAAAACTCGGCAGACTGGTAAAAACTCGCCGAATACTCGGCGAGTAATCGCAAAAAACTCGGCGAGTTTTTAAAAAAAACTCTCGATTTTCTGGTGAGTTTTTCACTTGCGGCCTGTGACGGATTAAAGCAGCAGTGAATGTGTTTTTTTCTCATTTTTTCTTGTATTTGGATTGTTTAGAGCCTTGAGGAGTGAAGAGAAGAAGGTTTGGAGGCATTTTTGACTGATTGCAAGTGATTCAAGGCGGATTTGAGTGGATTGTAGAGGATTCTAACCGATTTTAGAAGACAAATTTCTTTTCAGGTATGTTCATCTTATCATAGATTGAAAACTTTTTATAGTTTTATAACAAATGTTCTTTTGTTTTTGTTGTTGTTAACTTGTTTGTAAATGTTTTCAAATCATTTAAAATCATTTTGAATCATTTTGATTTGAAACCCTAGCTTCTAAGGATATGGTTGAAGTTTGTTGTTTGCTAAGGATATGGTTGAAGTTTGAAGTTTGAAACTTTGAATCATTTGAAACCCTAGCTTCTAAGTTCTAACTTTGTTTATTCATTTTTCTATATATTTATGTGTAGGGCAGCGGTCAACCATTAAAAAAATGACAAATCCGCAAGAAGAGTGGCCACAAACACCATGCCCATTTGGATATATAGGCACTCGGCGTAAAAATGCAAGAGATAAGGCATGGCGGTATGCCTATGAAGCTCCAAATCCAAATGATATTGGGAAGGTGATATGCATTCCATGTGAGAGAATTATTTCTGGAGGCATAAACCGCCTCAAATACCACCTTGCAGGCATAAAAAAACATGACTCAAATCCTTGTCTGAAGGTAACTGATGAAGAAAAAAGATTCATCCATGCCCTACTTGCAGCTGCTGAAGAGAAAAAATTGAATAGGGAGAGGGCAAAATTAGCTATGAGGGCAGCCATAGCTGAATCAGAAGGAGCTCCTTTTGATATGCAAGAGGAAGAAGAAGCACTTGAGAACATACCAGGATCTCTTCGTGGCCCACGGATCCGCAAACAAAATTTCTCATTTACCGGTTCCACTTCTTCTACATCTCCTACTTCTTCATCATCACCATCCGGATCCCCATCAGGGATAGGTGGTTATTTTGTGCCCAAGAACACACCTGGAGCACAACGATCATTAGAGGGCACTACATGGTTTAAGGAGGTGCATGAGCAAACTGATATTGCAGCAGCTGATTTTTGGTTTTTCAACAATATCTCAATGAATGCCGCTGATAGTCCCTATTGGGTCAATATGGTGAATGCAATGACAATATCAGGCAAAGGGTACAAGCCGCCTAATCGCAAGGATATGAGTGGAAGGTTAGTATTTTACTATTTAGTAATTGTAAATAATTGTGATTCACTTTAGTTCATTGTTATATTTTAAATCTTAATTGTTATAACTTATTTCCTAATTTTTTACTAACACTTACACTTTATTTAATTTTACACTTAAATTTTGTAGGTTGCTTGACAAAGCAGTTGGTAGGGCAACATTGTTGATAGAAGACCAAAAGAAAGAGTGGAAGAAGTATGGCTGCACCATTTTATCTGATGGGTGGACAGATGGAAGAAGTAGAACCATTATTAACTTCTTGATTGCTTGCAAAGATGATGTGGTGTTTTGGATATCTGTCGATGCCTCCAACAAAGTGAAAAATGCAGCCACATTGGCTTTAATGTTGGAGAATGTTGTCATGGAGGTGGGAATAGAGAATGTGGTGCAAATAATCACAGATAATGCAGCAGGTAGATTTAATTTTTTATATTTGAATCAATATGAATCATGAATGTAATGCTATGGAATCTGGATAATGGTATTATTCAATTTAGATTTGATGTAATTTGTAAATACTAAATATGGAAAGTTTGTTATTGATTATTGATTTTTTGCTAATCTTTTAGGTAGAATCCTCCAAGAGAGGCATCCCACACTTTTTTGGTCACCTTGTGCAGCACACGTCCTTGACCTTCTTTTGGAAGACATAGGAAAACTTGATTGGGTGAGTCCAATTGTGGAAGATGCTAGGCGAGTCTCGAAATATATATATAATCACCCATGGGTTCTCAGTTTGATGAGAAAAGCCACTAAAGGCAAAGATTTGATGAGACCTGCTATGACAAGGTTTGCAACGGTCTTCTTGACATTGCAAAAAATTCTTGACCACATATTGGCTTTGAAGCAAATGTTTGTGTGTGCTGATTGGGTTGCTTCACCTTACGCAAAGAAGCCCAAAGGAGAGGCTGTGGCACGAATAGTGTTTGACGATAGCTTTTTTGCAAAGGCTAAGGAGATTGTGGAGGTAACTTCATTATATTTTTAGTGTATTCAAGTTTCATTATCAATTCATAACTTACTATGTTATTAACTAATTTGTATTTTTCAAATTTCAAATGTAGATGTCTCTGCCCCTGGTTCTAGTCTTGCGCACATGTGATGGGCAGCAATCCCCAATGGGAGGTCTTTATGAGGCCATGGATAGGGCGAAAGAGGCTGTTAGAAGTTACTATCACGGGGCTAGTCTCAAATTTGACCCCATTTGAGAAATAATTGATAGGAGGTGGAACAATATGCTCCACCAACCTATTCATGCAGCAGGCTACTTCCTCAATCCCAAATTCAGGTACTATGATAATTGATTGTCCTTGAAGTTGAGATTTTAATAAGTCTTTATTTTACTTTACTTTTTAAGGTTGTGTAGTAAGATTTGATATCATTTTCTATTTGTTTTAGGGCTGATGATTCCTACTCAGATCCTAATGGAGAGGTCATGGAAGGTCTCTCTAAATGCATTGAGAGAATGATATCAAGTGAAGAGGAGAGAGACCTTATTGTGACCGAACAACAAATCTATGTGGAATCAAGGGGTCCTTTGTTCTCTTCTATGCTAGCAAAGAGAGCAAGATCTACTCAAGCACCAGGTAAAGCGTCAAACTTTAAAATTTTTGCTAATTGATAAGTTGTGCTTCTGATTTTTTTTTTATTGCTTTATAACTTTTTAAATTTTGTTTTGCAGATGCTTGGTGGGCAAGTTGGGGTGGCAATACCCCCAATTTAAGGAAATTTGCTCTCAGAGTCCTATCCCAACCTTGTAGCTCATCCCATTGTGAGCGCAATTGGAGCTTATTTGAGTCCATCCATACAAAGAAAAGAAACAGATTGACTCAAAAACGGCTTAATGACTTTGTTTATGTGCACTATAATCTTAAGTTGTGCATAAAAAAGGTACAGCTCTTAGAACTACCTGGTCCGCTTGATCTAGATGAGATAGATCCTTATTCTGATTGGACAGCACAGGAGCCAAGTCCATTGTTTACACCAGATGAGATCGCTGATTTGGAGAGGCAGGCCATGGAGGGGGAGGCTAACGCTGATTTTCAATTCACTATGGATGACATTGAGGATGAGGACGAGGATGATGATGATTCAGGCGAGGATCAGGTATTACCATTAGGAGGAGATGCATCCTCTTCTAGGACGCCGAGCCAGTTAGTAGGGACGTCGAGCGAGGGGGCACAGCCACAGAGTTCACAGTCATGTAGCTCACGCCCTATCCCAGTGCGGGGCACTTCTTCTAGGACTAGACCCCCTCGCTTTCCTGCTAGTGCAAGTGGAAAGAGGAAGATGTGATTGACATTGTCAAATTGTATTGATGTATTTAGACTTTTAGTATTTACTTCTAGTTTGACAGATTGAAACTATTTAGTAATTTACTATTTTGCTTCCTACCATGAGCATTCTGCATGAGAATGCAATTTTGTACGCATTATACATTTATATATATCTAAACTTCGTTTCTTTCTTTTGTATTGTCTTTAATTAACTTATTAGATGCATCTTCTCATTAAATTTTGCAAAATAAATATATTTTTAATTAAATTTCAGCGGTTTTTTAGGTTCCCGAGTTTTTTTTTTTAAATCGCTGAGTTTTTCCCAATTAAACTTTTGGGGGGCTTGGCGAGTTTTTGCATTTGGCGAGTTTTCCAACTATGGTTATAACAACGAATTTCTTTTGTGGGTTAGGTACTCTTAATATGGGTGCTGTGTTTAACTTTTCCTTCAAGCATTGAAAAGCTGATTGACATTTTTCCGTCCATACAAACTTCCTTTCATTTCTCTGAAGTGATGTAATCAGGTAAGCTATCTTGGAGAAATTCCTGACAAACTTCCTATAGAACCCTGCCAATCCCATGAAACTCTTAACTTCTGTCACATTTTTAGGTATAGGCCATTCCTTAATTGCTTTGATTTTAGACGGATCTACAGCTATTCCCTAAGCTGATATAATGTGTCCTAAATACTCAATTTCCTATTGATAGAAAGCGCACTTTGACAATTTTCCATATAATTTATGTTCTTTTAACTTTTGTAAGACTTTTTCAGATGTTCTTGATGTTCTTCTTCGTTCTTTGAATAGATTAGAATATCATCTGTAAAGACCAATACAAACTTATCTAGGCAATCTTAGAATATGCTATTCATAAGTTCATAAAAGCAGCTAGAGCATTGGTTAACTCGAAAGGTAACACTGTGAATTCATAATGCCCACACCTGGTTCTGAATGAAGTTCTGTGAATATCTTCGTCCTTAATACAAAGTTGGTGATATCTTGACCTCAAATCAATTTTTGAAAATATTATTGCGCCTTTTATTTGATCAAAGAGGTCGTCAATTCTCGGAAGTGGATATCGGTTCTTGATCGTAACCATATTGAGCATTCTGTAATCTATGCATAATATCATGGTTCCATCCTCCTTCCTAACAAACAGTACTAGGGCTTCCTATGGTGACACACTAGGCTGAATCAGTTTTTTGTTTAACATATCTTGTAATTGTATTTGCAACTCCATTAATTCTGTGGTGGTCATATGATATGGTGCTCGAGAAATGGGTTCTGCTCTTGGTAACAAATCTATGGTAAAATCGGAGACGCGAGATGGAGGTCGACTCGGGAGTTCTTTAGGAAACACATCCTGATAGTTCTTTAGGTAGGGATATTTCTCTTCAAGAGACTCCCTTAATTATTCTCTGATTTCCCCATCTTAAAAAATGTAGTCATCACCATATGTGGCATTTATAGGATTTCTCATATCTTCAACTCTTATTGCAAAAATCTCATAGCCCTTTCTTCCATATTTCTTAAGTTGCATGGCAGATATCTTTTTTGATTTATTTTCATGTTTAATCCCTATAATGCTTGCAGATTTGCCTTGATCATCCAAACAATCTATAGTTTTAGCAAGACAATCCACCTTGGCCTTACGCTCACTGAGCTAATTAATGCCTATAATAATGTCATATGACCCAAGAAGTGCTGCATACAGATTCAATCCAGTGGAGCTTCAAACAGACACTGCTCTACCTTAGCCCTTGTCTGGTTTGCATACTCGACTGTCCATGGTTTTGCCATAAAACTAGATCTCTTTGGAAATCTACTTAATAGTTTAGGCTATATAAAACATTCAGAAGCTCTAGTATCAATTAAAATAGAGATAGGGTTCCATCTTACCCAGAGTTTCTATCGGGCCTATTTGTTGTTCTGCTTGTCTATTGTCAAGGGCTGCGTGGATTCTTTTCTGATAAACATGCTGTTGTTGTGGAAGAGGTGGTTGGTGCTGCTGATTGGTGTTGGATTTGATGGGGCTTTTACTAGCATAATGATCTTCCCCACAATTGTATCATCCTGAAGGTGTCCCTTTCTTTTCATTGCTCTTATTATTTTTATTTGTACTAAAATTACTTTAAAAATCCTTGATTCCATTTCCTTTTGATTCTGGCTTGCTAAACTTGTAATCCTTAAACTGTTTCTTCTGAGATCCAGTATCTATACCTAAAGTATTCCAATTTGTTTTCTTTTTATTATCTTGAATGGAGTCATCTCTCTTGATTTTATAATCGTGTCGAACAACCTTCTCTAAAGCTTCTTCCATGGTTCGAGGAGTGAGAACATCAACTGCTCCTCCTATTCTATTATTCAGACCCATAATGAATTTCCTCACTTTCAGATTTCTATCTTGTTGATATGGTGGTACATACTTTAGTAGTCGGGTAAATTTCTCCCAGTACTTGTGTACAGTCATGTCTCTTTGTTTCAGGTTTTGAAAATCCAGCAATTTTTGGTCATAAAAAGTTTGGGGCAACCAATGATTCCTAAAAATGGTTTCAAATTCTTCCCAAGTAATTTCAGTAGTTTTAATGTTTTGCTTAACTTTGGTGTTTCCCCACCATGTAGCATCTTCTCTAGTAAAGTGGTATATTCCCCAAACCGCTTTTGAGGTTTCTGAAAAGTTCCTAATTTCAAAGTACTGTTCCATTTCGGTTAACTAGGCCTTTGCATCCTCTTCGGATTCAGAACCGATAAATTTGGGTGGTTTGATTTTCTTAATATCTGTGGACAGATCACTCACTATTTCTAGTTTCTTTTGTTTTTCAGTTTGAGTGGGTGAAGAGGTTTTCTTGTTGTATTTGGAGACTTCTGTCTCTATTCTGGGAGGAGGCGAGGATTGCATTTCATCTTGGTTTTGCCCCATCTAGGCTGCCATCTCATTCATTCTTTTTTTCATATTATCCAACTTCAATTGCGTTTCTTGCAAAATCTGAAGTAATAAATCAATGGATGATTGTGTGTTTTCACGGATCATGTCATGCTCTACAACGTTCTCATTGTTGCTCATTTTCTTTGTTTACTGGTTTAACCTAAAACTTACAAAATTTTGCGTTAATTTGTTGTATGCATATTTTTAAGTGTGCCTTCAACAATTAAAAGAGTTTGCAATTGAATATAACACATAAATAAACCAATTTGATTAATTAACTTTAATACTTTTGCTGCTGCATTCATGGCAGCCTTATTTACAAAAAATTCCTCTATTGAGGATGTTTACATTATCGAATCTAAATTTTGCTTCTTAGCATTTAGTTCTGATTCAGAGTACATATCCTGCACCATCTAGGCTCTGTGGAAATGCAGAAGAGAGTTGCCCTGACGAGCGTTCCAGTTTTGAATTAGTTTGTTTCTTTAGGCTGCTTTACGAGTAGGAGTCCCTCTGACTCTTTCCTTCTTTATTTGTTGCAAAGCCTAGTTCAGAGTTTCATTGTCTTGGGGCATGGAACAGCAAGTGTAGTTGAATTTTGGCATGTTTTCAATTAAGTACAAGAAGATGGGATGTCGAGCCTTCTTGCGGGGTGTTTTATGTACTTGCATCTTGTACATTTATTCTAAGAACTTTCAGGTTTACTAGTAAGTAGTGTTCCGTAGGTTTAGTGTCGAACCCAGTGCTGTGATACCATATGTAACAAACGGTTTTTCATATAAAGACGGTTTATAAAGAGATTTTCCAAACAATCCTTGAACAAATTACTGAATTCCTTATCATATGACATCAACTGTTTTAACCATCAATGATTAACTGAAATAACCATGTTCAACTGAGATAAGTATATCAATGATCAACTGAAATAACTAGATTAATGATTAACTAAAAATAACTGTATTTAACAATAACTATAATAACAATTAACTATCTTTTTCTACATACAAGTAGAGTAAATGCTTACAGTGGAAAGAAGAAAAGAAATATACAAGTATTATTTGGTGGGTCTTTAGCTGGTTGTGCAAGCCTCGACTTTCAGTAAGAGGAGAAGCATTGACTTAGGTTTAACCTATCAACCTCAGATTATACTTATCTCCACACAATTTATTGAATGAGAAAGACCCTCCCTACCCCGAGATCAGGCTTGGGATACTTTTAGTCTAGCCACCTGAGCATTCTAGTGTTTAGAATGTCTGCACAATTATGGACAGACATGTCTGCATAACTAGCACCTCTGATATCAAGTGATGAATAGATGGAAAACATGCCTCCAAACGACCTTCGCCAAGGTTTTTTTTGATGGATTCAATGACCTGATTATTACGAGGTAATTGGTAAATACTTGCTTGTTATTAACAGAGACCGAGAGGTCAATTTATACAAAAGAATGATCGTAAAGAATAAAGACATTCTATTCTAGAGAAAGCAAGAAATGAAAGCAAACTAAAGCTTAAGATATTTACAAGATAACCATTAACTAATAATAGACGACTTATCTATTATTGTAATACCCTCCCTTAATGGTTAATTTATCGAACACACCAAGCTGTCCTCTGAATTTGACAAACTTATCAGGACCAAGAGGCTTGGTGAGAATTTCTGCAGTTTGATCTGTGATAGGAACATACTACAGATCTATAGTCTCGTCTTCAACCAACTGTTGTATGTAATGACAATGAACATCCACATGCTTGGTTCGTTCATGGAAGACTGGATTCCATGCTAACTTGATAACGCCTTCGTTATCAACAAACAGAGTAGTCTGTCCTACTGGTGACATCTGCATATCCCCAAGCATTCAATGAAGCCAAACAACTTCACATCTTGCCTTAATAGTCCCTTTGTATTCAGCCTCTATAGAAGAGAGAGAAACTGCTCGCTGCTTCTTGCTGGTCCATGCGACTGCAACAGATCCCAAACTGAACACATATCTAGATGTTGACTTTTTATCATCAACAGAGCCTGCCCAATCTAAACTTGTGAACTCACTGAGCTTAGGATTAAAACTCCGAGAGTATAGAAGTCCATAATTTGAAGTGCCCTTCAGATAACAAAGCACACGCTTTGCTGCCATCCAATGATTAGCCTTAGAAGCTATCATAAAGCATGAAATATAGCTGACCGTGAAGCTGATATTAGGCCTTGTAGTAGAGAGGTAGATGAGGCTGCCTACTAGATGCCTGTATGTAGTATCATCAATGGAAGGAGAGTTAGACTTTGCTGATAACTTGAGACATTTCTCCATAGGTGCAGATGTAGGTTTGCAATTCTGCATTCAGAATTTGTCTAATAGGGCCCTGGCATATTTGGACTGAGAGATGAATATACCAAAAGACTGTTACCAAACTTCAACACCTAAGCAATAATGCACGGGCCCAAGGTCAGTCATATCAAAAGACTGACATAACTTCTGTTTGATTCCTCGAATCAAAGATGCCAAATTGTCAATGATGATCAGATCATCCACATAGATAACCAGAAGGATGATGTCACTGTCAGTAGTTTTGATGTACAGATTTGAGTCTGAAGAACTCCTCTTGAAGCCTTGATCACTGAGTTACTTATCAATCTTGATGTACCATGCTCGAGTGGCTTGCTTCAAACCATAGAGAGCTTTTACCAATCTGAGAACCTAATAGTCTTTACCAGCAACCTTGAAACCAAGAGGCTATGTCATGTAGACCTCTTCATGGAGATCACCATTCAAGAAAGCCCTTTTTACGTCCATTTGATGGACCTTCCAGCCAAACTGTGCTGCCATGGCTAGGACTAATCTGATGGTGCTCATCTTTGCAGTAGGAGCAAAGGTCTCCTCATAACCAATACCTTGACACTGAGAAAAGCCCTTTGCCACTAAACAAGCTTTGTACTTATCCAAAGTACCATCCGATTTGTATTTGATTTTGTAGATCCATTTGCAACTAATGGGTTTCTTCCCTGGGGGAAGATCAGAAAGGACCCAAGTGTTGTTTTTCAGCAGGCACTGGTGTTCAAATGTCATGGCTTGTTCCCACTTTGAAATTCCTTTAGCCTCGGAATATGTTTGAGGTTCAAACACACTGTGAATGTTGGTCATAAAAGCAAAGTTAACAAAATTTGTAGTTTTGCTCTTTTTCGAGCAGTTCTCCCATTAATGAGCTCATCATCACGAAGATCAGCGTCTTAGCCCACCACTTAGGTCGGATAGGAGAATGACCAATAGAAGTACTAGGAGATGCTTGATCAGCAAGATCCTCATTAGAAGAAGCTAGATCAAACTTAGGTGAAGCATCTACAAAGCGAGGTGATCCTGCAGGAGAAGCTGGAGGTGTCTGTACAGGGATTACTGGAATAATTGGAGCTGCAGGAGCTAGTGGAGCCCTCCCATCAAGTGGACCTAATGGAAGCTGACTTTCCAAATCATGAACCTGCATAGGTTGGTCTGCTGGATCAGGCACAGGAGAAACAGGCATGAATGGTCCTCGCTGCTCATCAAAGACTACATCACGGCTGTATATGAGACGAGATGTCTCAACATCAATCAGGCAGTAGGCTTTGTGAAGACTGCTATATCCAGCAAGCATCAGTTTCTGACTCTTGGCATCCAACTCAGTGCGTGAAGCATTAGGGATCCAAACAAAAGCAAGGGAGCCAAAAACCTTCAGGCGACTGATTCTAGGCCTGCGACCTAACCAAACCTCTTTTGGAGTTTTACGTTTGACCACCACTGTGGGTGACCAATTCAATAGATAAACTGCAGTGTTAACTGCTTTTGCCCAAAACTGCTTTAGAACATGTTTGTGTTCGAGCATGGCACAAGCCATCTCGGTGATTGTCCTATTTCGACGTTCAACTACACTGTTTTGTTGTGGCGTGTGGGGTGTGGTTAACTGGCGTTTGATGCCATGTGTATCCAAAAAGCTGGAGAAAACATTAGAACAAAATTCTCCCCCATTGTCTGATCTAAGAGTAATAATAGATTTACCAGACTCTTTTTCAACTAAGGTTTTAAACTTCTGAAATACAGTAAATGCACCCACATTTTTGTACTGAAATCATCTACAAACAATAGGAAATACCCGTACCCAAGAATAGGAGTGACCATAGGGCCGCAGATATCAACATGAACAAGTTGAAGTACTTGAGAAGCTCGCCAAGAATCGCCACTGGGGAATGGTGTGCGATGTTGCTTCCCAGCTTGACATGCATCACAAACTCCAAGGTGTTGAGTCTGAATCTTTGGCAAACCAAGAACAAGCTCATCCCGAGCAAGTTGTGAGAGATAATGCACATTTAAGTGCCCATATCGTTGATGCCAAAGGGTGCTGACAGAAGATCGCCGAGCAGCCATAGCTAAGTGCTGAGAATCACCGGAATCAGTAAGTCTGGAAAGATCATGATCCTCAAGACCTACTGCAATAGTAGACTTAGTCGCCCGATCAATGATGGTGCACTGATGTGAACTGAAGGTGACTGCCAAGTGTGGAGAATGTCGTAGTAGCTGATTGACTGAGAGTAGATTTAGTTCCATCCCTGGAACGTAGTACACATCAAGGAATATGAGATTCCTCCCAACAGATTGAATTTGAATGTTGCTACTGAACTCTTGTTTCTACCGATCTTGCTGAAGCAACACGGTGCAAAGATCAGTAAACTTTAGATCAACACTAGTAGATGTGATGTTGATAGTCTCGATAAAATGCTTATAGGATTTTGGTAAACTCCGAAGAGTGATTACCACAATATCCTCTTCCTGCATCTTGCGACCGATGGCAAGTAGTTGATCACGAATTTCTTGAATTTGCTTCAGGTATTTTTGGAGTGTGGTGCGCTCATCCTTGACAATAGAAAACAGAGTGTTTTTCAGAAAGAAGGCTTTGCTCTTGTCGGAAGTCTCATGAAGACCTTTCAGATCTGTCCAGATTTCGGCAATTGTCTTGCCGGATGGAATTTGAGAAAGTTGATCATCAGCTACAGATAATTTGAGAAGTATTGCTGCCTCTCGATTATTCAGATCCCATGTATTTTGATCAGGACCCGGAGAAGTCGAACGCTTCGTAACACCCAGAACAAGTTGATCAGTGTTCCGATATTCAAAGATTGTGATGATGCGCTGCCTCTAGGTTCCATAATTGCGACCATTGAATTTGGAATTATGCTCGAGCAAAATATTCATCAAAGATGCCATGGCATGTTTTTCAATAAGAAACTGGGAAAATCTGTGAAGGCACGTTCTTTGAGGCAAAAATACGAAAGACCTAGAAGAATTAGAGAGTGACCTAGAAGAGAGCTCGAAAAACCTAGAAGGAATCTGTTGTCGTTTTCTGGATCTGCTGGCTCGAAAATTGAGGCATCTAGAGAAAATAGACACAACTCGGTTGAGCTCTCAAAAAACCCAAGAATCTACAAGCAAAAAAATTTTTCGACCCCAAAATTTAGGGTTTCGAGCAAAATATGGGTCGGCAGCCAAGGAGGTCAAAAACAACAAAAAATGGTGTTTTGCAGGTCAAAAAATGCCCGTTTTTCTTCAGAATTGAGGCGTGTTTTTTGCATGGACGGTAGAGAGATTAAAGATTGATGCCCGGAAGTCACAAGATCAGGAAAAAGTGACGTTTTTTTGTTCTGAAAAAACGTAGATGCAGGCCGTGATTTGCAAAAAAAAAACAAGTCTGCAACTTGTTTTTTTTTTTTCCAAACAGACCTGTCTTGCAGCTCAAGTTTCCACACGATTTGTAGAAAAAAACGAGTTTGCAACTCACTGTTTTGGAGCAGAGGAAACACGTGGGTCGAAAATGAGATATGCAGCAAAAAAAATGGCAGTAGCTAAAGATGCGATTTTTCAGTTGATGTGCAAATGAGCACACGATTGGCACAGAGGGTTCAAACCCTAGCTCGAGTATTTTAGGCTGATACAAATTTCTCTAGGTAGAAAACCCTAGGCGGGTTTTAGAGAAATTAACTGAAAATAATTTCAAAAAAATTTAAACAAATAATTTCAAGAAGAAATTATAATTTTTTCCGAAAAAATTCAAGTATTAGCTTTGATACCATATTATGAGGTAATTGGTAAATACTTGCTTGTTATTAACAGAGATCGAGAGGTCAATTTATACAAAAGAATGATCGTAAAGAATAGAAACATTCTATTCTAGAGAAAGCAAAAAACAAAAGCAAACTAAAGCTTAAGATATTTACAAGATCACCATTAACTAATAATAGCCGACTTATCTATTATTGTAATACCGATCACCACCGTTTGACTTGACAATAGGGAAACAACAATATGTACATGCATGAGCTATTAAGCAAAATTATTTGGTTTTAATTGTATCATAACTGATTTCACTTCCATGTCATTGCAGATTTCATCTCACCTCTTCACCTTTTCATGGCTATACAATCGGTGAGTCCTTGGTGTTTGGAATCTTAGAGCAATCGGTTCTATTGTGTTAATTCATGACATTTAGATGCTTCCAACATTTCACAATCTATGATTTGAGAGATTATATTCTTTAAGACTTGTAGAAATAAAAGTCATTCGATTTTGATTTCCAATGGCAAAAATAATTCAAGACATACTTTATAGTAGCAACTTCCTTAGGTTATTTAAGTATGAATGAGCATAATCTGCAGTTTATTGCTATGGAAATCAAAATGCATTAATAGTTGTTAAAGGAATTATAGCAGTATATGGAAAATGATCAAACACATGACTTGGTATAAATTCTAGAAATGTCCGAGTCTTGCTAGATGCTTGTGTATCAAACTCTTCTTCAAATTGATTACTAGGCGTAACCACAGTATGTAAATGCTAGCTCAACTTCAGCAAGGAAGAACAATATACGTCAATCTTAAAACAAGAATGGCAACACTATAATCTGCAGAGATTTCGATTGAAGTTTGCATAGATTTGAATGGTAAGTGGAAGCTAGAAATATGAGCAAAGGAAGGACGAAAATGATGAAAGAAGTCGGAAAAGATAGAGGGGGTCGATCTTGAGAAAGGTACTTGGGTGCTTGAACAGATATATCCACCTCTCACTCTCAACTTCTATTAAAAAGAAATAACGTGACTCCTTGGCTTCCGTAACAGAAAGAATATCTTGGCTCTTTGAACGCCAATTAAAAATGCTAATTGTTAAATCGGTTTTTGAAAGAAAAAGAAAGACTAAAGGTTGGAAGAAGACTTGAAGATTAAAAATCAAAAATATTTTAGTTTATATCTATCTACGTATACATAGATATATTTGTGAGGTGGCATCATTATATTATAAGAAAATAATATTATGGTGTCACTTTATATTTATATCTATATGTACTTACATAGGTATATATTAAAATAATATTGTGAAAAATCATTCAAAATCCTTTGAGGTATGTATTATATTTTAATTAATTTATTTTATGTTTTAAATTGTTTATTTAATAGCTCATGCAGTCCTTCAGTTGTATCTTGAAGTTCAAGTCACTAGGTCCTTGCCAAGGCAATTTAAGATCATACCTATCAATTGTGATGACTGGACTAGGCTAGTATCCCATTCCGTTGATCCCATTTAGCAATGCTTCCCCCCTTCATCTTCTCCCGCAATCACCCATGCAATACTTCCACGATAATAACAAATTCCATAATAATATTCATATCAACATTTAAAGAATTTAATTATTAACCATAATTTCAAAACCAAGCAACTGCAAAACATCACATGACAAATAATGGATAACGACCATCTTCATTAACAGTTAATACTACAGATATAAATAACTACCTATTTTACATGATTATGAAAGAAAAATACGTTCAATCTAATAGCTATGAGCAAATATAAAATTAGGGCAAAAATTGGGATGTAACTGTATACATTCAGCAAGTAGAGATCTCTAACATTAGACATCCAATACCAACCACCAATGAATGGTCAATCAATTGCTAAAGACCAAGTCAACAGTTATGAACTTAATCAGCACACAATTGAAAATTGAGTTAGCCGTGATGTTAACATAACTAAATTGACATTTATTTATCCATTCAAAATGTGAGTCATAAGGAAGAAGTAAGAATTAAATTGGATGGAGAGAAAGAGAAATTATAATATATCTAGTTCTGAACACAAGTTATCACTTATTCATTATGAAGAAGATAGTGTATTAATAAGATATAACTCGTATGGAAACAAGGGGTTAACAAAATGAATTAAAATGAAATGGATGAAAAGAACAAGATTATTAGTTATTCATATTAGAAATGTTTATCTTGTTAAAAGGAAAAATAATCAATGTATTCAATTATAAATTGATCCATTTTAGAATCCATAGTCAATGGAATTTATCATTTAAATATGGAATTAAGGCATATACACCAAGGGACATTACAGTGGTATTAGAGTATGATCTTGCCATCTTGTAGGGCGAGTCTTAAAATCAGCATATAAGAACAAAGAATCATCAGTGAAGGTGAAGTATGTAAAAAGATTGTAGATACTTTGTAATAGACAAATGATTGAATTATACAAAACATTATAGCAAAATTGTGGATAACCTTTTAACAAACTTGTGGAAGAAGAAGTGAACACTAGTCCTTTGGCAAACAATAATATGAGGTCCATCAGCACATTAATCATTTAGGATTGATCATCATCTAAACAAATAACTTTCATCTCAGATTAAACCATACATGACATGTTCTTGTCATCATGCAGAATATTGAATTTGTTGAGATCGAGAGGAAGAAGAAATAGACTACTCCAAGTAGCCACTAATAAGAGGAACATAAAGCATAGTAATTCCTAGAAGGAATTAAGGCAAAGAGCTAACCTTTCTTAATGACTTCACAAGCTATTCTATAATTGAATACTCTTAAGGAAGTGAGGTAGGGAATCGAGTATTCTCTGAAGGACAGTACACATTGTTAATGAAAATCATATGGATATAAATAAGGCCTAGGACGAGGAAGAATTGCCTCCTAGGAAGGATGGATATATCAAGCTTGATTATCCATAAGGTCTTAAAGAGAAGCATCGTGAGAAGATGGGGCTTAGTGAAGACCTGTTCTAGTAATTAGAGCCTTGTGAAGCACTCCAGGAGCTAAGCATCTGATCACAACTTCTCCTGAAGAAGGGCTTTAATTGGGAATTAGGATCATATGAGTTAATGACTTACAAGCTTGAATAATATTCTTGTCATGGTTTTGGAGTACTAACATATGACGCAGTTCTATTTGTCAAGGAGTTAGTCACCAGTAACACGAAAATGGTAATTAGAGGAAGGAATCTACCAAAGCTTTTTAACATGTGTATGCATTGTGTCTGCGTCGTGTCTTCATGCATCAATGTGTATATTTGGTGTCTGCATCGTGTCTTCATACACTAATTATATATATTTTGTGCATGCTTATGTTTTTATATATCCTAATAAATGTTTCTTAATGAGGGCTAAGAATGAAGGACATTCCTAGTGAGCGTCAAAAAGCAAGGACATTCTTAGTGTGTGGCTAGCATCATGGACATTCGTAGCGATGTGTCGAGATTGAAGACATGTAGTCAAGATTGGACTAAAGCATTCTTAGTGAGTGTTGAAACTAAGAGGATATTGTAACTGAATGTTGTGATTCCAAGAAAGAATTTAAAATAGACTCCATATCTCTCAAGGCTTACACATACAAGGAGAAAACAACACTTAGTAAAGACAATCACGAGTGTTGCTATAAAACAAGATAAGTCCACCTTTGAGTTATTCTTATGCATTTTAAAATTGATTATTATGATGAAATATTTTAATATTAATTCATTTGTATATGATCCTTCTAACCTCAACATTAAATTGTCATTTCAGGGTTCTTTGATGGATATCATAGTTACACTAAAGAATTGAATTGCTTGAGGACAAGCAATTTTGGGAAGGGTGGATTGTAATGTCCCCATTCCGATAATAGATCTTAATAATTAATATAGAAAATAAAATAATAAATCCTTTTAAATAAATAATAATATTGAAAGAACCAGTAAAATAATATAATATATTCTCAATATATTAATATTATGTGAAATAACAATAGAAACAAATGAATAAAAGAGATATAGTCTCAATGTAATATATATAAGTTTAAAACAATAATTATAATAATAATATATTATTATATTATTAACAATATATAAGATAATTAAATAATAATCTTTTAATGAATAGTATAAAATAAACATTTAATATAATAAGCAAAATGAAATATTATCATAATAATAAATATACACAATATAGTATTAACAGTGATTAAGAAGGTAGCCACCAAGGAAAAGACGTGACCCTTCCCTCAGTCCTCCTCCCACACATATAAGACAAACATGGACGGAATTGTAAAGGGGAGGAAGGAAGAAGCATCAAACTGGAAAATATAGTTTCAGCAGCTCCATGTGTGTGGACTATTTAATAAAATAATTACTCTCATCTGTGGAAAAGTATGGATTTCTAAATGTCGACTTCAGGGAATTTAGAGTTCATAGTACTCTTATAGATTTAGCGCCAAGGCTATAGAGGGTATTAGAGCATTGAACACACACATTACCATTGCACTCAGGATTAATAAAGAAGAAGAAGAAAAGCGTCTGCCTTTGGAGGATAAGGAAGCGGCTGGAGATTCACCCAAAACCGAAGGAATGGAATCATTAGAGGTCACTAAGGGAATATGCAGAAAATACTAGAGGCTCAAATAATACATGGAAAAAGGAAAGAGATCGAGAAGTAACATCTTAAGTAGGCGACTGAAACAGCAGAGAATATATGATGGAAAGAAAGCATCGAGGTTCAAGCATTTGGATATAAAAGGAGGAACACATACGACCTACAGAATCTGACTTAGCATTATGATGTTGCACTCAAACAACAATATCTGACTTGGCATTCATTATTAGAGCATTTCTTGGAAATATTGGAACTGCATCCGGCTATCCAGGGAATAATTTACAAATGCCCAAATCTATAATAACAAGGTCTGTAGCAAGTAGAGAGTAGAGAACAATCTATCAACGTATAATCATTTGAAAGGCCAGAATTGAGGAGAGATGAGTTGTGTATACATTCAGCAAGTAGAGATCTCTAACATTAGACATCCAATACCAACCACCAATGAATGGTCAATCAATTTAAAGACCAAGTCAACAGTTATGAACTTAATCAACACACAATTGAAAATCCAGTCAGCCGTGACATTAACATAACTAGATTAGCATTTATATATCCATTCAAAATGTGAGTCATGAGTAATAAGGAAGAAGGAAGAATTAAATTGGATGGAGAGAGCCAAATTATAATATATCTTGTTTTGAACACAAGTTATCACTTATTCATTATGAAGAAGATAGAGTATTAATAAGATATAACTCGTATGTAAACAAGGGGTTAACAAAATGGATGAAAAGAACAAAGATTATTTGTTAGTCATATTATAAATATTTATCTTGTTAAAAGGAAAAAAATCAATGTATTCAATTATAAATTGAACCAATCTTACAATCCTTAGTCAATGGAATTTATCATTCAAAGATGGAATTAAGGCAGATACACCAAGGGGCATTACACAAAGTGGTGCTCCATCGCTACCATGGCCATATTATAGAATAAACAAATTCTGTCTGTACACTCTTCTTTTGGAACCTGCCATTTACTCGTTTCACACTAAAGCTGGTGTGAACAAGTTCTGATTTGCGCTATCAGCATTTTTGCTCTCCAATTAATAGGAGCCCTTAAATAGGCCTTTTCATCATGAGTAGAAGTGGGATTAAGTTGTTTAGTGTAGTAAGATTTTTTTCACCCCTTGTTATTAGTCAAGATGATATTGCGAAATTTTTCGATGACATATTTCTTTATTTCCTTATTACTATTCGGACAAGTATGGATGTTGACATCCCATTTTTGCATCCACTTGTCATTTTGCTTCATCCACGTGCCTTTTTGTCTAACAAGTTTTTCATCTATGACTAGCTTGGGCCAATGATGTTTTTCCAAACCTTGAGTTTTCTTCAAATAACTTAGCATCTGGAGTAATACGACGGCTTCGAATGGAAAAGAACCCACCTCAGCCAATAAGATCTCATAGGGCACCATAGGTTTGACTTTGAGGTTACAAGTAATGAAGTGTTTTTGAATTCTTTCTACCTGTCGCCATTTCGGTTTGGACATATTGCTGCCCCAAACTTCACACCCATACAAAATCACCGGCATGACCAGCAGACCAAAAAGAGTTTTCATGGTTCCCCAATCCGATAATTCTGCATTCCTACACCTGTTTTGTAGAGAATATAATGCCTTCTAGCCTCCTTGAATCCTTTTTGATCTGCATGTATCCCAATTGAGTTTGTTTTGAAAATCTATACCCAAGTATTTGTACACTTTCACAATCTCTAGTGGTTTACCCTCAAACAGGAACTCGTCTGGTATATCCCTATTCTTTTTCAGTGAGAACATTGACTATTATTCCCCCCACAATGTAAAATTTCCACTCATTCTTGCATCACATCAAGTATGGCTAACAACTTCTTTTCACCATAGCTCACGACCATCAAAAAATTGATTATACCCAGCTGCTTGAGTCTTGGAGAACACATCATCAAGTAGTTGATGACTACTCTGTTGAAGTTAAAAACTCAATGAAACTTCTTGCAGCACAATCACATAAACTGATAATCCAATCACAAGCATATGTAGGTAGAATACGAAGCATCAACTCATAAGCTGCACCACCAACAAGAGAAATCTTATCTATATCATAATACCTCCTTAGTAAAAATATAATTTTCTTGTAGCAATAGATTATTCTGCTTTGATACCATGTTAAGTAACATGGAGCTTTTATGCAAATGTAATAATATGGCCATTATAATTGATATGTTCTAAATGCAGATTTGGAACTTATATAAATATGAGAGGACACATGTCTCCAAGGTTTAATCATCATTTAATTAATATATATTTCATAATAATAATTAGTATACTATATATATATATATGTATAATATATATGTATTATATATAATATAATATATATTCTTATTACATGAATACGTATATATAGAAAATGATGATTTACCAATAACAACAATGTATCTCAGATTGAATTTATCTGACTGAAGCTGCAACTTTAACATATACTAATTGTCATCTAGAATCATTTGTTGCCCTCTTAGTGCTGGATTGCTTCCGTATAGGCCATGATTGGTTGATGACCATGGTAGAAAGTGCCTATTGCATCTTCATTGGTTGTCTCAAGACGATTGTGTTGGATGCAAATCTAGTCTTAGCAACCTATTGGAAAAAACTATATTTATAAAATTTGAAAAACAAATCACTCAAGTAAACATAAAAGCAAAAAATTGCTTTCTTGTGAGATGCCTTTAGTAGCTCTAATTACAAGAATTGTTTAAAAATGGATTTCAACATTTGGTTATGAACATTCGGGTCTCTTTAGCCTCAAAATATATTTGTTTATGTCAATATATTTTTGTATTAAACTTTTGTGTTAAGTAACATGGACCGTTTTTGCAATTGTAATTATATTTCCTTTGTTATTGATATTTTCCAAATGTAGATTTGAGGGTTCATAAATATGACAGGAGATATGTCTCTATAGTTAATCATCATTAATTAGTATATATATATATAAAAGAATAGTTATCTAAAGAAAGCATATGAGTTTTCCATTTAAAGTAATTTTTTATCAATTTTAGAAAAGATCCAATTCCATGTATTTAAGAGAGGGATCAATAGAGAAAGACATACCCAAATATCTGACAATATCATTTGGCCCTAACCATTGCCATCCTTTGTTAACTATCCATTCTGGGGGAGAGGGACCATCCTATGATGTATGATTTATGAGGAGTAATTTTGGCCCTAGAGACCTCACAAAAATATAGGAGTCTGCTAACCATGTTGTCAAAGTTGCCTTCCTCCAACTCAATAAACAATGTTGTATCAATTGCAAGTTGGGCATTAAGCAAAACCTCTTGACTAGGAAGAGTGAAACCTTTAACCAGGGGCTCTATGTGAGTAGCCCTAAAAGTATAATACATAACATCAACAACTATCACAAACATAGAAGGTGCAATTGGACACCCTTGTCTAATGGATCTTTGTAGAATAATACTATCGTTGGTATCACCATTAACATCAATGACAGTCTTGGGGTCTTTTAGTAGAATATCAATCCATTTACAAAAATAAGAAGGAAAGCTAAAATCCTGAAGCATACCCTTCACAAAGGGTCATTCAATATGGTCATATGTTTTTCAAAATCAAGTAAAACCATCACAGTATTTTGATCATCATTTCTAGCCCAGTGCATAACTTCCCAATTGGTAATCAGATTCTCAAGAATAAACCTTCCCTTTATAAATCCTGATTGTGTTGGGGATATGAAATCATTTAATAGGTTTCCAATTCTTTTAGCCAGAGCTTTAGCCACAATCTTATAAGAAAGATTTAGCAACGTGATTGGCCTCCAATTTGTGATGTGGGATTTATCTCCCCCTTAGGTAATAATTTGATAACCCCTCTATTGACATTAGTTCCTAGAGACCCAACCTTGAAGGCAACTTCATGTACTTCTAAGAGCTCGAAGGCAATCCATTCCACAATGTGCTTATAAAATTCAGCAGGAAGACCATCAAGGTCGAGAGATTTGTCATTGGCAAGAGAGAGAATAACATCTTTAATTTCTTGAAGGGATATGGGCATCAACTTGAGGCATTGTTCAAGCCTAGATTTGTTATCCTTGGTAAATTCTGTACCTTGTAGAAAGAAAAAATAGCGTCTTTAATACAATTAGGATCATTAGTGACATCATGATTAATCTGAATTTCCTCAATCATCTCTCTTTTGTGTTTGGCTCTAATGATGTTAAAGAAATATTTATTCTCACTGTCTCCATCCTTCATCCAATTCATCCTAGCTCTGATCTTCTTACCTTTAATTTTGTATTGTTGATGCTTTCTCAGATGGCATTTAGTTTTTGCTAGTCTCTCTTCCAGCTGTGAATCACATCCCTTCAATTGAAGTTCTTTTTCAATAAGGTTTAACTTGCTTTGAAGCCATTGCTCCTCTCTATTTCTATCTATGGCTTGTTTTTAACCTATAATCTGATAAAGCTTCCTCCAAGAATCCACAAGAACATTCCACCATTCTCTAGGTTGCAACTCAGGGTTACATAGCTTACAAAGACTAGTAAGCATGCTAATGGTATCATCATTATCCTTGCTCTTAAGCAAGGAAGTATTAAGTTTGAACCTTGCACTATTCTTTCTTTTGTCATTAGGGATGCTATCCACACACACATTGACATATATTGGATGATGATCTGACCAAAGTAATGAGACTCGGACTTGGCCCAGAGTCGGCAAGGGTAACTCGACAGTAACTTGACAAAGTGACAAAACCCTTGAAATTTAGAGATTTTTTAGGATTTTAATAAATTTCATGCACCCATTATTGAATAAAGTTTAAGACACTAACATCATGAAATAGAAGGTAATTTGATCAGACACATAACATACATCGATTACACAAGTACAAAGGTAAATTTTAGATGTATTAAGAAAATTTTGAAAACAAAACTTAAAAATCAGACGAGTCAGATGAGTTAGCCGAGTTAGCTAGGGGAGTTAGTCGAGTCACCCAGCCGAGTCAGGCGAGTCAACCTAGTCGACCCGTCAAGTTAGGATCGGGTCATTTTGACCTGGCTGAGGTAGCTCGACTCGCCGACTCGGATGACTCGCCCAACTTGTGGCGAGTATCGTTACTCTAGATCTAACATAGAAAAGGGGGAGACAATCACAGGAGCATGTCCATCCTGTTTTTTTTACAGAGAATATATGCTTTTCAATATAGATCGTATCCAATCTACAATAAACTCTTTGTGATCCAACTTGATTGTTGCACCATGTAAACCAAATGCCACAAGGCTTTTTTTTTGAGATCCAAAGTGTCAACAATTCTAAATTTCCTCTTGAAGTTAGCCCAGAAAAACTGTTCATTACGTTCCAACAATGAAGAACCCCCTTAGACTTGTCTTCCTTGTTCTCTATTATGTTAAAATCACCAACAAAAATCTAGTGCGCCTTGGGCAGATTATTGGACAACCATTCCACCAAACAACTTGATCTCGATAGTCATTAGGGGCATAGATATTACAAACCCCAATTAAGAGCTCATTATGTTGAAAGATCCCACAAGGCTCTATAATAGGAGGAGGAACCATTAGATGATATCCTACAAGCCCATTGTGGCCGTACAATAATTGCAGTACCCGCTTACCTCTGAGATGATTGGAGTAAAATCCAATAGATTGATCCCATATGAATTTCAGCATGTTATAAGCTTGAAACCCTAAAACCTTAATCTCTTGAAGACATATGATGTCCTTATCCCTAAGATTATTGCACCATTTCCTAACTATGTACTTTTTGTCAGACATCTCAAGCCTTAACACGTTCTAGCTATGTAAGTGTCTCATTTATATTGTAAAGATTTTTTATTCTTGTAGAGTCTGTTAAAACAATCTGGAAGATCTTTCCCCGATTTTCTATTATCATTGGAAAGAGATTGCCTTTCAATCATTTTACTCTTTTTTTTTTTGAATTTTTATTGGTGACTTTAGTGAATGGCTCTTCATTAACAATGTCAACTGCATTGTCATTATTCTAGCAGACTATTGATTTTAATGTCCTAACTAGAACCTTCTCTATTTAGGGTTTCATGGAGGGCTTTCCTAAACTTTTCTGCTCTTTCATTAATGGTATTAAGAGCTAGCTATTGTGCATTAAGCTTGGTTGGTGGTAGAGCTATGGCATTACCCTCGACCTTCTCCTTATCAGAATTAGAAAATGGTTGGCAATCTATTAGGGAATTGGACAGACCAGAGCCTGAGGGCACTACATCAAAATCTTTTTTGAAGAAAGGGTTATTTAGGCTGATAAACTTATCATTGTCCGTAGTTTCTTTGAAAACCTTATTAGGGAAACCACAATTCGGGCTCTTGGGAGATTTTTGGCTACCAATTAAACCTTTTTCTGTAGGTGGATTGGTTAGATTAGAGATATTAACCCTAGAATTTTCCACAATACCTCCTTCTTTACCAGCATCACTCACATTCATTCCCTCTGTAGGGATTACTATCAAAATTAGGCTTTTGCATGCTGCAAAGAGCCAAACACTCCTTTTATGGTGTGTCCATTCTTTTTAAAATGGAAGCAAGACCCTAGATTTCCTAGAAGGGAAACTTCCCACAGAAATTTCTCCTCTTCTAGGTCCATTGAGGTGTAGTTTGGAAATTCAATATCGGGTGCTAGGGCTATTAGAATCCTAGCATTAAGATGCAGTAGGGTATACCTAACATCTTCCACTTGTAAAATAGAGCCAAGAGATTGAACAATTTGAGCAATAAAGGGCTAAAATTTGGGCTGAAAGTTTTTGATTTCTATCTAGTGAGGAGTGGCACGGGCTACAACCTGCTTGACTTGTCCTTTAGCCGACCATAGAAAGGCCCTAAACAGTGACCTACCTACATTCCAATGAATGTTTTTTAAGTGCTCTTTCTTGTATTCCATGGGTTTTAAAGAAAAATAAAAAATCCCTTTTGAATCATTCTACAGAAACTTATTTGGATTCCTAGCTTCCTCCCTCTAATGTTAGCAATCCAATCATCAAAAACTTGCTAGAAGGTAAAGAATTTGAAGGATTTGAGCAATACAAATCCACAAAATCCGAAGAACACCTGGATGCAAGAACCTGTCACAGAGAAGAAAAAACAAAGAGAAGGCAAGCGTTTGGCTCTAAAAATATGAAAGAATATATTATGAGACTGAAGGAACGAATGAAATTTACAATTGATCAATCCTTATAGAAAGAGATCGTAAAACCTAAAAGGAAAAGTCTAAGAGGTAAATGCCATTTAATAATTACTATATAATCATTTAATGGATATGAATGAGCATAAAGTGAAACCTTAAGAAGGGAGTAGAGGTAATTTAATAAATGAATTTAAATTAATCCTTTACTCTAACACCCCTCTTAAGATGAACAACAATGTAGCTACAAACAATGCATGAAAAAGCAAGGAAACTACACAGCTGAAAGCAAACTTGGGTCCCAACAACAAGGCCTGATTAGGTGCCCAATCACAACCAAATCTCTATTAAACGGAGAAATAGGGAAAACCTCGTGGGAAAAACCCTACTCCAAAAAGAGATAGAAAGAAAAAGTAAAAATGATATGTCTCAAGAGACTCTTCCAATACCATAAGTAAAATGAAACTCCCCATGATAGAGCCTTGAGACTCCATAGCTCCCCATGAAGGGTGGATCTCTTGTGTCAATGAAGACCAAAGTGACTCCAATTTGAAAGAAACAAAGGCACTGGACAAGGAGGATGAAACCCCTGAATGTAAGGTGAAGCTGGAAATCCTAGCTAATGCTCAAAGGAGAATGCATGAGAATCCTGAACTGGAATCTTCAATGGAGGTTGGATAACAGGTGTGCCAAATCTGTCATCTAAGAGGAGATGTGTGTCCTCTGATATATCCTCAACAACTACACTACGTGGCTCAATGAATGGAGCTACAATATTAGGCAATGCTAAAGAGTACTCCTCTGCAATAGATGGAACTTGAACATGAGGTGGAGGTGTAGAAGTCACAACATTGGTCTCAGGAACAACGCATTAGTTGAAGTGACACAACTTCACCTTAGTAGTCTCTCGTGAAGGAGAGTTAGTCTTCGATAGTGGAGATGGTAGACCGAAATGAGAGAGAGAGTATAAGTGGGAAGAATGATCAACAATCCCTGTAGCAGCAATATTGCCTGTCTCAGTGTCTCTGATGTGCACTGAATCTTGTGCAAACTCAATTGTCTTCCTTGTCCCACTGTGTGTAATCTGATAAATAGAGAAGGTTAGAGGACAAAGATGGAACACATAGTACATCATGAAATTTACCACCTTCAATGTCAGTAGAACCTTTCCCTCATATAGTCATAACAATGTTGTTCCCAATCAAAATGTGTGGAGTAGGAGAAACCTCAAAAGAAGAGAACAAATCCTGAGAAGATGTTATATGATGTGAAGCACCTGAATCTAGTAACCATCTAGAAGAATGTGTAGTAGTAGTTGCACATAGTGTATAACCCTTTCCTATGTCTTTAACATCTGACTGAAATGATGATGATGAAGAAGATCTGTTTGAAGTAGAAGGAATATCAATGTTGCTCTTCAGAAGGAGAGCTGTCAAATCTAAAAACTGTTTGGCATAGCTATCTAACTTCTTCTCATAGCAATGTGACTCATCATGATTGGGCTTATTATAATAAGCACATTTCGGTCTTTTTGGGTTTGGTTTATCTCCTTTAGGAGGAGGTGGGCTTCATGTGATGTGAGGGCTAGAATCAATCTAAGACCTTCTAGGACGTGACTTATGTTTCTTCTTCTTTCTAGAAGATGTCTGAGCTACCAATTCATAAGTCTGTGAGCCTGTTAGAGAATCCAACTGAGAGAGCTTAGCTTGCTTTCGAGTCAAATGATCACAAAAAACCTCAAAAGGATAGCATGGTAAATCTAGTACCCAAAACATCCATGGTGGAATGGAAGGTAGAAGCAAAAATCTGAAAGTTTCCATGAAGCTTAGAAAGAATCAGGTAAATGCACTCAGTGTCAGTCTTGGTTTTCCCACAACCTTGTAATAAAAATCTTGGTTGTTTGAACTTCATAAAGAAATCGTTAATGGAAGGAAAAGATTTTGGTACAAGAGTGGCAAGCTCTACCAAACAAGCCATCAAGCTTGGTACACATAGCTAGAGGGGTATTGCACCCATCAAGATGAAACTGTAGACTATTAGATACCTGTAAAGCAATCAACCCCATTGTCTCATCCATCTTGTTCCTGTGTTGCATGACCTCAAAAGGACTCTGTAAAACTCGCTGCACTGCGTCTAATCAAGACCGCAATCCTTTTGACCAGAGAAGTTGTGTCATTAGGGACTTCCATGTGTGATAGTTATGAGGGGTCAGAAGTTCTAGACAAGAAGAGGTCATAACTGTTGTTTTAGAAGGCATTGAATTGTTTTTTGAAAAAGCTCTGGTTTACTGATGTAATTCACAGAAATAATAATACAAAACACCCCCCACAATGCAAAAAACTGAACCCCAGTTGCTAGAAGGAATGTGTGTATAAGAAAAGAGCAAAAAAAAATTCAGTTTGAGAATCACATGTACCTTTGAAAAATATTGATGAAAATAATAGAGAACTTGGATAGTGCTCGAGAAGAGCTTTCTGACACTTTTTTTGGTTCAAAAAATGGAGCTAAAACGAGCAAGATATGCCCTCCGGAAGATAGAAAGTATCATCTAACTTCAAGTAGACAAACATTTACCAAACTGGAAAAAAATCTAAAAAATACCTTCACCATCATGTCTGTCTCAGAATAAGCTTTTCGATGATATTTCGTTTGCCCAAAAAAGCCTCCGTATGCTCAAGTTGAGCCAAAAAACCAACAAAGCCTCCAGAAAGCAAAATAAAATATTGCAAACCCCCAAAAAATTGAAAAAGGGGCTAAAAGGGGGCCCCAAGACCCCACGTGACCATAGGCTGGCAGGCCGAGTAGAGCTCGGGCAGGGCAGCTGACTCCAGCGGCGGACACGAGTGGTGGTGGCAGATTGGTGTTGCAGCGGTGACCAGGTGAGCGTTGACCGCTGGTGGTTAACGACAAACTGCAAACAATTTTATAACTGCAACGGTATTTTTAATATTGGTTGTGATTATTTTAATCGCATTTTAAATTTTTTTTACGATTTCTTGCCTCATTTTGCGTGCCAAGGGCCATACGACCCTAGTAGGCAATTTTTTTTGGTCTCAAAGTTGGCCAAAATCGACAAATTTATACGAAAATAGGGGTTTGACGTGCTCTGAATCCAACTGTGGTGTCCGTTTTGACTCAAAGAGCTCCAATTTCAGAGAACCCCCTATTTTCACAAAAAATACCAAAAAAATAGCCAAATCTGATCCATCAAACATTCGTTCGGGCTTTTTTCAAAAAATGAACAAGCTACAATAGATTTGACTCTAATACCATGAAGGATTTGAGTAATACAAATCTACAAAACCCGGAGAAACACCTGCATGCAAGAATCTGTCACAGAGAAAAGACAAAGAGAAGGTAAGGGTTTGGCTTTGAAAATATGACAAAATATATTATCAGCCTAAAGGAATGAATGAAATTTACAATTGATCAATCCTTATAGGAGATCGTAAAACCTAAAATGAAAACCCTAAGAGATAAATGACATTTAATAATTACTATTTAATTATTAAATGGAAATGCATGAGCATAAAGTGAAATCTTAAGAAGGGAGTAAAGGTAATTTAATAAATGAAATTGAATTAACCCTTTACTCTAATAGAATCTTTATCAAGACAAATAAAAAAGATAGCAGTATCCTTCAATCTTATTTGTTCCTTTCTAATAACTAAGAACATATCTTCGTTAGGAGAGAGAGAGAGTTCTAAAGTCATTAGGTGCAGACTTACCATCTTAGCTATCTCCATAGGCTATCTCCCACCCAATCCACTTCCATCGGCTGAGGGTCCTCTTGAATTTCCTTCCTCCCTATAGAAAACTCCATTGAAAGATGCCGAAGGTGGACATTTTTGCTTAGACTGATCAACTAAAATTGCTACATACAACGGCTTAATCCCTCCTTTATCATTACCCGGTAAGGATTTAATAGGAGCGTCGCTACAATCATTATCCATAACCCTTTGATTAATGTCCATTCTGGACTTAGGATCATGATGACTATTCACTCCTTTGCGCATGGGTGAATCCAGTTGGGAGCTGTGAGGACTCAGCTCCTCCGACATGTTTACAGGAACCCTAACCAACACTAAAACAAGAATCACAAAAAAGACCAAAAAAGACCAAAAAAGACTTGCAAGCATACTAAAAAATGATGGCAAGGACACGCAGTAAGGACACAAAATTCAAGGAAAACCACACAGGCCACGTAAAGAAATGTAGAGTATCCACGAAGGTCTGCAACAAGTATAGCTGCCAATGATGCATCCACCGAGAGCTGCCTAGTTGCAGACCTCAAGAAAAATTCAATTGTGCATCAATCACTCACCCACACCGAAGTAAAAGAAATTAAAATAAAATAAAATTGGAAGTTATTTCATATAAGAATATCTTAAATTTTTAGCACCTTGGGCTTGTATATTGGCAACTTTGCCATAGCTGCCTACAATTTGTCTAAGGTAGGAAACATTTTCTTCATGCATATGAGCAAGCTCTGTGTGATCTGAGCATTGCCATCTTTAAATGAAGAGTTATAGATCAAGGCACAGTTGAGATAGCGTCCAACAATATTGGGAGAGGGAAATGCATTTGTTGATCCCATCTTCTATCTATAATGTCCAATTATGGCATATACTTAATTGTTATTTTCCAGCATACCATTCATCACCTTCTTGGTCCTATTCATGACCTCATACAAACAACCCATGAGGGATTTCTCCCCTTTCACTAGTATCAAGGCTGTTCCTAGAAGGTTTTAAAATTCAACAGCTTGTTTAGTTGCATCCCAAATACTAGAAGAATATTTGTACTCTTCCATTACTTTGTCGGTTGCTTGATTTATTGTTCCAGATTTCATCTACTCATTTGAAGCCACAATCGTTTCAAATTCATCTTTTATTGGCAGAGTCTGTGATGCAAGGAGTGTGTTGCATACCTTGTCATCCTTGGTCGATCTAGCTCCTTACCCTTTGGGAAAGAGCACATCATGCACATATCTTCTTGTAATTATAGATAGATTTTCTAATTGTGCGAGTCCTTTTCAATACTTAAATTCAACCTTTCCAATGCCCTCTAGGGTTAGATCAAGGCAGTGTGCTGCATATTGGGCAAAAAATATTGAGGGGTTTTTTGTTTTTCTAGAGTCTCCCAGCGGCATTACAAACAACAAAACTGTTTTTAATAGATTGAACCACATTTGGTGGCCCTACATCTCTGATGACTTGGTCGAACCTCTCAAACGATGAAATTGCAGATTTGGTTGTATTTGATGCATCAATGGAAATAAAAATGTCTTGCCAATATCACATGAAATGAGGAAGTTGATGAGGGTTTGGTTCCTTCTATGTAATGTGGCTAACTATACCCAAAAGGTCTTTGGTAAAAAATTTCAAAAACATGAAAAAATTAATGACTCCAACTTTACAAAGTTTTCTCATACTTGTCAAATTATGATGGAATATTAGACAGATGTGCCATTATTGAAGCTCATGGTTCCCAAGATATGGTAAAGAAATTATCAGTTTGTAACCTAAGTTGTCAAATTGGAAACAAGTATGGGGTATGTTTTTTGGTGGGTCTGGGTACATTCTAGGTATGTCCATACAAAAAACATATAAAAATCTAGATTGCCGAATCAGCATATGCTTTGATTTAGGGTACAAACCATCCCAGATTTGAAATCAAACACTTGCAAAATCATCTGAGGTTTTTTTTTCATGCTGAAATGATTTTGCCAATAGCATCCTATACTTGAGCAATTCTATCAATGATGTGGCATTTCCGGGCCATTTCTAGTTCCATTCCAGGCATAGGTTGAAACAAAGCATCTGATGAACCCATTTAACGGTTCTTCTCTTTATGTTCGGATGGACACATACAAGCAGAGCCTTTTTAAGCTTTCACTGCCAAGGCAAAGGTGGCTTTTTGCTATTTGCCAACAGCTGGCACCTAGTATACCTCTTCTATATGCATCACATAACAAACAATTCAGGTTCCTTTTTTTACTGATATTTCAATGTACATGTTTCAAAGTTAAAATGATTTAGTTTGATTTTCTACGCTGCAAATCACAAAGTCGAGAGCAATGTGTATGGGGCAACACTAAAATGTATATTATCATGTATATAATTTATTTAACCCTTAAATGCTATACAAGTTTAAGGCACAGATTACTTTCATCTCTAAAACTTCCCTAGTAATCTGCATAATTAGAAATATACAACTAGATTTTTTTTATATAATGGATCATGTAGTGATTGTTTGTATGTCTATACTCAGTGACGATTTATCATTTTGTTTTAGAGAGAGATGCAATTGATTGTTTGGGTATGTCATGCTGCATGCATTTTTAATGAGATTGTGTGATGACTGAATACATATGATGAATCTGCAGGTTTCCATTTTAGCAGGGACCTTGGCCCGACTGGATCGTGATGCCCCTCACTATAAGAAGTATGATTTCATTAGATTTGTATTTAAATTCTTTTTTTTCTGTAGCCTAGTATTGGTGTTAAATATGTCGTTGAAGTTCAAAAATATGGCAAATGTTTGATGGATTTTTAAGTTTCTAAATAACCAGCATTAAAAAATTGTCGTTTCCTTAGGTTTCATATGTTAGCAATAGGCTACCCTGACATGATGCTTTTTTCAGTGTTAGATCAACTAATTCTGAGTTTTGTTTGTTGCAAAAATAAATAAGTGATGTCAGGTGATTATAAATTCTTAGCAGATTTTCTTGCATTTCTTAGTTTCACTCGTAGCTGCATTGTTAGTCAAATCTATGTGTAATAATCTTTCGGCTTGATTACTGTATATTTGTTTTAGAAAAAAGATTCATAAAATTTGAAATAATTCACTTCTGTAAATTCAAGGCAAATATTTTGATTGAGACAAAATTGTATTAGTCCAAGACACATGTCATATATGACAGACCTACTCAATGAAACTAAACTGTATTAGTCCAAAAGTTTAAATTAGAGATTGGAGGCTTGATTTTTCAGTTTCTAGGATTTTGTCCATGTCGATCACTTTTGAAGATTGGTCATGGAAGTTTGGCGCACAAATGGTGAGTTTATGATCTCGGTTTATCCAAATGGATACATTCTCATTTTCTTTACCTGGCCAACAGCAAAAAAATCCATCTTCCTGGGGGGTGGCGGGGTGGGGGGTTATGGTTTTTTGGGATAATTGGGTCATTTTATGGAACACCAGTGTCTGATGTTTAAGTCAAGAAAACTTCTTTCTGTGGCTCTTCTATCAGTGAAACTATTTGGGCTTTCTGCAAAATAGTGGAATTAAACAGTCTTCACCGCAGCAGGAAACAGTCACATACTGCCATACATGATGATGATTCACTCATTACAGCTGGAGCAAATGATTTGCGGCCACATTTGTGTATTAGTGTGTGATTTCCCGTTTCTGTTAAATATGGTAACATTGGTCAGTATGGAAGGATATAAAACTGATGACTGGATATGCATACATGTATACCAGTTCATACATACAAAATCATATATAAACCCAACATCTATTCCTTTCCATCAGCGATAGATATTTTACCAGGTATGAAACCCTCAATTATCTCTTGAAATGTATCAAGCATTGTTCATAATATACATTGCCTTATATATAGATCGATCTCCATTAGTCATTCAAACTAACACTAAATGTGATCAGTGTTAATTAGTTAATTTGTTAAAACACCAGATTAGGATCGGGGCTGATAACTAATCATGGTTGAAGCGTCATGTCTCCTCATTCACTATAGACATGATCGCCCTTACAAAGGTCTATATATGTGGATATATTTGCAAGAGATAGAACCATCGAAAACAATAAATAGTTCTATATCTGCTTTTGGATATCAGAAGCAATAAAGGCATTAATTCAAGAATTAACTTCTCAAGTCTGAATATTAACTTTGGCATTGGGATTGCTTATACCTGCAAGAGAAGACAATAAGATCAGTATTCTTTAATTGAATAAATTACTGTCTGCTACTAAGTTTACCAGTGCATTTACAATTTCTAGAATAGGATTTAATAATAAATATAAAAAATTAATGTAAATTTACACACACACACACACACATAGTTTATGTTAATTTTTATTGATCATTTTCTGCAAATGTACCAACATTGCCATTGTTATAAATATTTTTCAAATGCAGATTTGAAGACTTATAAATATGAGAGGACAAAACCTGTCTCAAATCATCGTTAGTTAGTATATTAAAAATAATCATATATATATATATATATATATCAAAGTAACGATAATCAGAATAGGATTAGAATTGGCAAGGCCGAATCAAATAGTGAATCAGCCATGAATTGGAATTGAACCGGCTGTGAATTGGCAAATTAAAAATACCCTTTAAATTTAGAGATTTTAACAATTTAAAACTTATTTCATGCACCCTTTATTGAATATAACTTATATTACTAATATATCAGTCGTAGGCCTGATTTCTGTAATTGGATTTATCAGATGTATCAGATTTGCGAAGAATGAGAGTGTTATTTGATTGAATATCCAATGTTCTAGGGTCCATACGAATTCGGAACTATGTTGCATCACTGTTCTTCTATATGACACCACTGATATAATTATCCCAATTGTATTTGTCACTTGTATAAGAGTATGTATTCTTTGGCTGTTTCTTTTTCTGAGTTGTCAAATCTTGACATTGTGGGGAGATTTTGAATCCTTTCCTTGGTTGGTGGAAAAATGATAGTTCTATTCCTTACTGGAGATGAATGATTTACTATTTTAGTCAAATGTGTGAGAGGCGTGACTTTTGTAGCTATTGCACAGACACGATGATGCTAAGTGTTAGTTTCAATATATATGTGGTGTTAATGTGTACCCCTCTGACTCTATTTTGGCAACTCAAGCAGTGTTGACTGTGTTCTTCCCTCTGTGACTAAGGTTATTATGATGGTTGAGTGGCGAAGGGGAGTTTATGAGGTTGAAGTGGTGGATGTTTGTATTAAAATAACCTTCATGTTTCTTTTTAATGCTCACTATTGTATCTTATTATATCTCTGTAAATATTAGAATGTTTCTAATATTTAGGTGTAGTCTAGAATAGAATGTTTCTATTCTATTCGACTCTCCTCTTTGTATATATAGATTAGTTTGATCTCTAATTAATTCATTCAAGTATTTCGCCATTTACATTTGTAACATGGTATCAGAGCTAGGGTTTAAACCCTCTGTGCAAATCGACTGAAAAATTGTCTTCAGCTACTGGCATTCTTGGAAACTTGTGGCTTAGTCTGTAAGTCACAAATTTGAAGGTCGTTTTTTCAAATTTGGAGGTCGTTTTTTCAAATTTGTTCACATCCAGATCTCAAAAAGTGGGATTTTTTGGTTGTTTTTTTTCAAAAACTGGTCTGTCTATCCCTGTTGGATATTCTGCTTGCGTTTCAGCTGCTGGGTTTTGTTGTTTTTTTCACCTGCAAACATCTTTTTTCTGCCTTTTTGACCTTTTTGGCCGCCGATTGTTATTCTGCTCGAAACCCTAGTTTTTTGACTTTGGAAAATTTTTCTGATCACATATTCTTGGTGGGTTTTTTGAAATCTCAAATGGGTCTTCATCAGATTTTTGTGGGTGCCTCGATTTTCAAGCCAGCGGATCTGGATTCCAACAACATTTTATTTCTGGCCTTTTCAGGATCTATTTTGGGTACTTCTCCAATTTTTTTGGGTCGTTCATTTTCTCACCTCGAAGTTTGTACCATTTGAAATATTCACATATTATAAGCATCTGTATCAGCAGCATCAGAAGTCAGACTCAATTAAACAGCATGCCAATGCTGCCCAACACTCAGAGCAAAAAGAATCTGTCTACCATGCCTTTATGGCCAACATACTTGCAAATCATGTGAAATCTTCTGCCTAGTACATCGATTCTGGTGCCTCCTGACATTTCACTCATAGGCGTGATTGGTTTGTTGAATTCACTCCCTATTCTGACTCAGTAACCTTTGGAGGCAGTGAAGAATACAATATTGTCAGCAAGGGCAATGTTCAGATTCAATCTGGAGGAAGAAAACTCATGTTTCTCAATGTATGTTATGTTCCTAGCATGAAACATAATCTTCTGTCTATTAGTCAGATTATGAAGCACTCTCCTTAGTTGGATGTCATTTTTAGTGGAAATAAGTGTTCGATTATTGATCGTGCTTCTCGCACTACCCTTGCTTTCGGTCTTGAGGATCATGGTATTTATAGGCTTGTAGATTCAGGCGATTCCCTTGAGCATGCCTTCATCGCCGAATCATCCGTTCTCAGCAGTCTCTGGCATTAGCGATACGGTCATTTGAACATTCAATATCTAGCACAACTTGCTCGGGATAATTTAGTCCATGGCCTACCTAATATTCAGACCTAGAACCATCGCATTTGCGGAGCTTGCCAAGTAGGGAAGCAACATAGGACACCATTTAAGAATGGTGAATCATGGCAGGCATACAGAGTACTCCAGCTAGTCCATGCTATTGTATGTGGTCCTATGAATACTCCTATTACTGGGAACATCTATTTTTTACTCTTTGTGAATGATTTCAGTCGCAAAATGTGGGTATATTTTCTTAAGCAAAAATTAGATGCCTTTCTTGTATTTCAGCAGTTTAAAGCTCTAGTAGAAAAAGAGTTTGGTTCCTCCATCCGTACTCTTAGGACTGATAATGGGGGGGAATTCTGTTCCTTTGCTTTCTCTGCCTTTTGTACTACTCATGGCATTAGACGTTAGTTCACCACACCTCACACCCCTCAGCAAAATGGTGTTGTAGAGCATCGAAACCGTACCATCACAGAAATGGCTAGGGCTATGCTAGAACATAGAAATGTTCTCAGAAAATATCGGGCAGAAGTAGTATCCACAACTGTCTACCTTCTTAACCGGTCACCTACCCTTGCAGTTAATCATAAGACTCCTGAGGAAGCCTGGTCTGGTCACAAACCTAGGATCAACCATTTGAAAGCTTTTGGCTCTCTGGCATATGTATGGATTCCTGATGCCAAACGCACTAAGTTGGATTCCAAAAGCCAGAAACTTATGTTTATAGGATACAGTCACACACATAAGGCCTACAGAATGATTGATGTAAATACTGATCGTTTAATCTTCAGTCGTGATGTGTTTGATGAGGAATTTGGACCATTTCCGCTCTCTGACTCCCCACCACATTTCGAGATTCAGTCTTCAGCAATCTCTAACTTGGGTTCTTCTATTTTATACGAGTCATCTGATGCTACTGATACACCACCTCAGTCACTTCCAGATAATACAACTCTTGCTCCTGCTTCTCATCCAGCTATTCCGACAGCATCTGATATTGGCTCCTCGACTCTTCGGCCAAAATGGTGGGCTCAAACGATTAGTGATCTTCGTCTTGATGAACTCATTGAGGGTAGAACCTCCAGAAATAAGAGCCTTCAACACAACACAGTTAATATAGCTCTTATGGCCAACATCCATAGTATCCTTGAGCCTCAGATATATGCAGAGGCCAAAGGAATTCCAGAATGGGAACAAGCAATGGATGCTGAGCTTCAGAGTCTTTAAAAGAACCACACTTGGGTTCTTTCAGATCTCCCTCCTGGGAAGAAACCCATTAGCTGTAAATGGGTCTATAAGGTCAAGTACCATGCAGATGGTACCTTGGACAAATACAAAGCCAGACTTGTTGCTCGAGGATTCACCCAGCGCAAAGGCATTGATTATGAGAAGACATTTGCACCGACAGCCAAGATGAGCACTATTCGCATTCTTCTTGCAATTGCAGCTCAGTATGGTTTGAAAGTTCATCAGATGGATGTGAAGAGCGCCTTTCTCAATGGTGAATTACAGGAAGAAGTCTACATGACGCAGCTCCCAGGTTTTAAGGTTGCCGGTTCAGAACACAAAGTATGTAGACTCCAGAAGGCCCTCTATGGTCTTAAACAGGCCCCCAGGGCTTGGTACATAAAGATTGATCATTACTTGGTTGCTCAAGGATTCCAACGTAGTCCGTCAGACAGTAATTTGTATATTAAACACTCTGGTAATGATATTCTTTTTCTTGTTGTCTATGTGGATGATTTGATCATTATTGGAAATTCAGAACATTTGATTTTAGAAATCAAACAGGATCTATGCAGAACTTTTGATATGACAGATCTCGGATTGCTTCATTATTGTTTAGGTATTGAGGTTTGGCAGACTGACAACAGTATATTTTTGTCTCAGTCCAAGTATGCCAGAAGTTTGCTTGATAGGTTTTGAATGCAGGATTGCAAATCTGCCTCCACTCCTATGGAGACTAGTCTGAAATTGTTCGCACAATCTGTTTCTCCTCTTGTAGATGAAACACTCTTCAGGCAGCTAGTAGGTAGTCTCATCTACCTTACTACTACTAGACCTGATCTCAGTTTTGTAGTCAACTACATCTCACGGTTCATGACAAAACTCAAGACTGATCATTGGATTACAGCGAAACGTGTGTTACACTATGTACATGGTACTTCAGATTATGGTCTTCTTTACACAAGGAGTACTACTCCTCAGCTCAGTGGATTCATCGATTCCGATTGGGTCGGTTCAGTTTATGACAGGAAATCTACTTCTGGCTATGTGTTTAGTATCGGATCTGCAGCAGTTACTTGGACCAGTAAGAAGCAATAGGCACACGCACTCTCCTCTACAAAAGCAGAATATAGAGGAGCTGTCAAGGCAGCTTGTGAAGCAGTTTGGCTCTGGCAGATGCTTGCAGATATGAATATTCCTCAAGCAAGTCCGACTTCTTTGTTTTTAGACAATTAGGGTGTACTCAAACTTGCCAAGAACCTAGTGTTCCATGAACGAACCAAGCACATAGAGCTTCATTGCCATTACATCCGACAATTAGTAGAAGATGGATCTATTTAGTTACGCTATGTTCCTACCTTAGAGCAATTAGCAGATATTTTCACAAAACCCCTTGGTCCTGACAAGTTTGTTAAATTCAGGGGATCTATTGGTGTAGTAAATAGATTGAGCATTAAGGGGGGGTATTAAAATAACCTTCATCTCCTTTGTCTATTGCTCGGTTGGTATGAGGCTCTAACCGCTAGTTCGTTGATTCCTTTGATGTCAAACTGCCCATACTAAGATGTTGATGGGTCTGTAGATTGACAAACTTGTCGTCGGTAAATATTGTTTAGCCGACAAGGTGTGTGTTAGGATGTATGTCGTCGGTAAATACTGTGTAGCTGACGGGCCCTTCGGGAAGGTTCTTGTTATGTAGCAACATGTTGTATGTGGTCGACGGACCCCTTCGGGAAGGTTCTTCGGGAAGTATAAATATACCCTTTGGGATCATTGTAATCATCATAAGCATAATGTAATATCGTTGGCATGAGCAAGTAATACAAGGAGTTATGCTGTTCTTATCTATTGTCTGTATGCATTGATTCATTTAACCCATACGGTAAACATTTGGCGCCGTTATAGTGTGTTCAATGTAGTTTTCTATGGGTTTTCGAGTGCTAATATGGTCTTGGCGGCGAGGGCGTTGCCCCTTGACCCCGCCCTGTATTGCGACAAGGAGCGCGCTTGGGGCGTTGCCCCAGGACCCCGCGGGGGTGCTGCCCCTCAACCCCGATGGGGGCGATGCCCCTTAGACCCCCAGTCGGTGCGGTTATCAGTCGTGGGAAGTGTGACCAGTTGATGAGACCTGGAGCTGCTGCGGGCATAGAGTGGTTGTATACTAGAGGTGGAGAGAACACGAGAGCAAGCTTTTCGAGAAGGGCGATACGCTTTGAGGCACTTGGAGTAGGTGTTGGACGTGAAGCTATCTTGGTGGATGCATAGAGAGCTCAGGAGGAGTTGATCATCCAGTTGAAGGCAGTACAACGACACTTGGCTCAGTGTACCCAGGAGTTGGAAGTAGAGAAAGCAGCACGGGTGGCTATCAAGGTGAGCTTGATTAAGGAGACATTATTGTGTTAGCAGAGGCTACAGATGCAACGTGGTTTGCAGACCAATTTGATGCAGGCGCGAGACAAATGTGAAAGTGGTGTTACAGAAACAGATCTGTCTTGTTGTAGTTAGCGAGGTAATGTATTTCGTTTTGTTAATTTGTCTCGGATATTTTGTAATTGTTGTTTGGAGACGACTTTTTCTTTTGGGGGGGGAGATGATGTCGTCGGTAAATATTGTGTAGCTGACAGGGTGTGTGTCATGATGTATGTCGTCGGTAAATACTGTGTAGCCGATGGGCCCTTCGGGAAGGTTCTTGTTATATAGTGACATGTTGTATGTGGCCGACGGACCCTTTCGGGAAGTATAAATACACCCTCTAGGATCATTGTAATAATCATAAGCATAATGTAATATCTTTGGCATGATTAAGTAATACAAGGAGTTCTGCTGTTCTTATCTATTTTCTATATGCATTGATTCATTTACCCCATACGGTAAACAAAACTAATGTATTGGTCCTCTTTGGAAAACATTAATTCCACACTAAGTTGGATTCATGCTGTTGATTTCTACTATGGTTCTTAATTTAACTATGTTTATCTCTTCTTTTCATTCAATGTCCCTTCACTCCTACATTGGATTCATGCCTGGATCCACATTGTTGATTTCTACTATGGTTCTTAGTTTAATTATGTTTATCTCCTCTTTTCAACATTGGTCGATTCATGGCAAAAAATCAGTTGAACCGATTCCCGACTCCAAAAAAATCGTCGAGCCTAAATTGAATCGTCAAACCAACGATTTTGGTGATTCTCGGAACTGTTATATATATATATATATATATATATATATATATATATATATATATATATATATATATATATATATAAGTCTATTTATCTAATGATGATTTACCATCAATAATGAATCTCATGATCATATCAATTTGACAGTAACTATAAACTTAACACTCTGTCTTAGTTAGGAAGGATTGATATAGAACATATTATGTTCTTGAGTATATGGAGAGATATCGTCTCAGTATGATATTCCTAGAATGACATATTTAAGGATATCAATATATCCTAAATCCATCAACACACACAAGCACACACACACACACGCACACGGAATTGGCTTCGATTTACAATGAGGCTAAAGAAGAGGGAATTGAAGCAATTTCTATAACTTTAATATAATTTTTAACACCACCTTAAGTGTGGTCTATAATAAATTTATGTTATGGTGTCTGGCAAGATCTGGCTTGAAGAACCGTAACAATTTAATTTCATGGTGTTCGGCAAAATCCGGCCTGAAGAACCATGATAACACTTGCTCCAACACATCTTTGGTGTTAGGAGATAGGTCTACTATTGATAAGATCGTCACCTTTCAATAGTTACCTTATGTTTGTTTCATAACTTGTGGCACTCGGGGACAACAACTTAATGTGGCCTATTATGATAACAGGTCCAACTATTGATAAGATTGTCACCTTTCAATAGCTCCCCTCTAAATATATACATCATTGTAAAATCGTCACCTTTCGTGACATAATCACAACATCATCATTTAGTTACTCACATGATATCCGCCATGAACCAAGTTAGAGAGTGGACCCACCATAGTTGCTACTAACTGTGGAACAAGGGTTTTCACCTCAGACTTCTCTCTCATAGAGAAATGTGCATTACAAAGAATTTCTCTTAGAACTTCTCATAGAGAAGATATCATCCACAAAGAATTGCATCTCAAAATTTTCTCCCTCTGACCCAAAGTAATGAGACTCAGAGTCGGCTTGGACTTAGCAAGGGTAACTTGACTCGTGACCCGGCTCAGACTTGCCTGTGACTCGACAAAGTGATAAAACCGATGAAATTTAGAGATTATTTTAGATTTAAATTAATTCCATGCACCCATTCTTGAATAAAGATTAAAGACAAAATAACATCATAAAATTTAAGGTAATTTGATCACATACGTAACATACATCAATTACGTAACTACAAAGGCAAAAAAATTAAAAATCAGCCAAGGTAGATGAGTTAGCTGAGTCATCTAGGCGAGTTAGCCGAGTCACATAGCCGAGTTAGGCGGCTGAACCGCCAAGCTAGGGTCATGGGTCATTTTGACCTGGCCGAGGTAACTTGACTCGTTGACTCAGACGACTCACCTGACTCGTGGCGAGTCTCGTTACTATGCTTTGAACATCGATCGTGGGAAGTCAGGTCCTCTAGTTACTTCCTCAGAAACTCTTTTCACCTAAGGATGCATATCGAACTCCCTTTGAATCTGATATTAATTTCTGATTTTTTGGTGACATGTCATTACTTCCTCATGATATACATAGCAGTAGGCCCATCAACATCATGCAGTCACCCACATGTATTTCTAGGCTCCCTCTAAGTATCAATCTTCTAAGCTCCTGCGTTGCCTTAGAAGAAGTGTCATACTCCCTCTTAATGTAGAAGGATCTCATAATTTCAATCATCAAAGATATTTGCTTCAAGAGTCTCACTTTATCGAGCCTGATCATCAGATGACTAATGAACTCTAGATCACAACTTCTTCGGAGCTATTGTCATAAGGTTGAGTCTATACAATATTTGGTAGTATGTGTAAGGTACCAACCTTCTTTTCCCGCAAGATCATCTTCAGATACAAAGGAAAAGATCAAAGAAAACTAGTTCATATAGTACATATAGAAATACAAATAAGAGAGAAGATACATGTAATACTCACGGATAAGAAATAAGTATCTGCACATGAAGGTCGATAGACATCAAATCATAAAATGCCTTCTTAGTTTATTGAGAATGACACATCTCCCCTCTAAAAGTGGTTCTAGTGGGAGTGAAACATTGGTTATTATTCCTCCTACAATGTAAAACTCCCACTTACTCCATTTTATCAAGTCCAACAAGAGACAATCATACATGAATGATATCAACCTCCAACTCTGTAAGTCATCGACCTTTATAGATTTCAATCCTCAAATATCCAATCAGGCAAAAGTGTTTGCAAAATTACTAGTTCCCACTTATTGTACTTTTAACTATATCTTTTGTAGTCATGCAGAATCATGAAAAAATATACCCATAATAGAAGTCTATGGTAACGAACTACCTTCACCTCCTCTTAAGCATATAAAAATATCCTTCCCACCTGGTTCTTATTCACCATTATCCATGCATTCATTGATCAGTGACAATGTTTTTGAATCTCCTAGTATTGAAAGACATCTACTATTTGAAAGAAAACCGGATAATATATCTTCTTTCCATTTATTTCCAGAACCAAAAGGGTTTTCATGGGTTTTACAATCTATCTCAAAATATATCTCAATATATCAAAATGTCACTCTCACTCAAAATATCTCTAGGATCATCTCCATGGTCTCTTGCAATTAGTGAAATGGATCGTTGTCCTAGACTTAATACTTTCCCTATGATGTTTGTCTTATCCAACCATCTCATGGGGAAGATCATGGGTACAAAATGACTTAAATGTTATCTGTATCAGTCAGTATTAAATATGTACTGATATTACACGAGACGATCAACTATATTATAGGATGTAGTTGATCTCTTTACTGAATGACCCATAATTAATCTTCTTTATTGTTCTATACATTCTTATCATCGATAACACCGACTCGCATACTGCATGGCTCCACAAGGATCACTATTGTGGAATTTACGTTGATGAATTTCTTCCTCTATTTGACCCGCTCTTCTTCTAAAAACTTCGAATTTGAACACTGGGGACTGATCATCTGCGATATATGCCAAGAATGTTGATGATACCGCTGTGTATATTGCAAATATTTCTCTTGTTGATAATAGCTGGATGCCACAGATTGTAATCTATGTTAATGTATTGAATCCCTTCACTACCAAGGGTAAGTGATATTCCTATTACTTAAATTCTGGCACAGCTTGTTGACTTGGAACTTGATGGAGTAATCATTTTTGTTTCTTAATAGTCATCGAGATATTAATTTACAGAGCATTGTGGAGCCTCTTCCTCACTCATAATACCAGATTATTGCTTTCCGGTCAACACTCGATTCACTAGTTCTCTTCTGCAAACAGAGCTTTCTCTGTCTTGCAAATGGTCTATGAAGATAACTGGTATGGCTGTGGCAATTTCTAGATATTTCAAAAAGTGATGACAAAGGGAAATAAATGAAAATATTAGGTGCAAAACTGAGTATTATCTCCTTCTGCAAATATTACTTCCACATCATGAGGTAGGGAATGGTGCATATAATCAATATCATGCATTCACAATTCCAGTGGCCCTGCCAGCTAAAATGGAGATAAAACCAGTGTAAATCACTTTGTTTCTTTCATCAGTCCATTAATATTTTGCTCTCTGTGTTAAGATTTTCAGGTGACATATGTCAGAGACTATTGGTATCCCTTACTCAATTTGAACCCAAATTGTTTGGTCAAACAATTTCATGTACTTTAAGAATTTAATGTTTATGCCTCAAAGTGATTTTCAAGCATCAATTACTTTTACGGTACTTTACGACTGCTGAATGCTCATCTATATCCACCTTGTACAATGTATTTTCCAGATTTACAAGATGAAATTGTGATGCAGCAGATATACCATGTGGAGTGTCAAATCTTCATTTCTAACGTTGCAAATGATATGGGCCTCTATAAGAAAATCGCAAGTGCATTCTTCTGAAGAGATTGTGAGGATGTATTTATTAGATGAAGGTACTGTAGTCTGGCCTCCTTTTTTTTAAAGCACCCTCTCTTCCAATTTTATATCGGTACTGAGAAATAGAAGACACCGCCATATATTAATAATGATCTCTGTTTAGGATGAGCGAACAGAACTCCACCAATATTTTCCCTATATTCCTTATCATGCACTGTCCTTCAGTGGTGATTAGGTTCACTGTGTCCTTCGCTTTATGTGCCTATGTGATGTGGTGACCCAAGGTTGTATATTTGTGAAAGTTTATTGTTGTCCAATCGATATTCTTATAAAATAATATGTCTGGTGGTGTCGACTGTATAGGATGATAGACATATCATTGTAGTTGATCAAAGAAATATATATTTCTCTTTGTGCTTTAGGTCTTGTCGGTAGTATTGCCCCTTCTAACATCTGCAGTTTAGCTCTGATACCATGTTAATTTTTATTGATTGTTTTTTGCAAATCTACTAACATTGCCATTGTTTTAGATATTTTCCAAATGCAGATTTGAGGACTCATAAATATGAGAGGATGAGACATGTATCTATAGTTAATCATCATTAGTTAGTATATTAATAATACACACACACACACACACACAAGAATATTTATCTAATGACAATTTACCATCAATAATGAATCTCATATGAGATCATATCAATTTGACAGTAACTATAAGCTTAACATTTTAATAAATAAATAATAATAAATATTTACAATATAACTAAACAATAATAATAAAACATAAATAAGTTAATAAATATAATCTACTAAACATAAAATATGCATTCAATAACTAAAGTTAATGGTTAATCATTTGTTAATATTATAAATACCTTTAGAAGGGATGCGACTCTTTAGCAATAGGATTGGAAAATAGGTAGTATATATGTTGATTTTGGTAGCTAGACCAGATCCCTTCTTGGTCTGACCTAGAGCTACGATATGCTAATTGGCCTTCGGCTCTAGCATAAAAGATTATTGATCATTCATGAGTGCTTGATATAGACCTAAGAGGGTCAATAAGACTTAAAAAGGTCATTCTATCGTTTGCAAACACAAAGAATAGAGAAAGAAGAGTTGAGGGAAGAGTATGGGAGTTTTGGGATTTGAGAGTGGTGATGGTAGTGGAGGAGGCTAGAGCACGAGGAGACCCAGTGCAATACCCTGAGGCCGAGAGTGATGGATTTGACCCTAATGATCATGATTATTGTGTATTTGATGTTACTTGGCTAAACGATGCATGGAAAAAGTTTAACATCCTTAATCTTTGAATTTAATGGGTTTTTTTTTTTAATTTGCCGAGTCCTTGCCGAGTTCAAGGTTGTTAACATTGGTCTTACTCCCTTTTAGGGGAAGGTTGTTCCTTACATTAGGTCTTGATTTATATCTTACATTTGGGAACCAAGCAGCGTCTCAATCCTCCTTCTGGGACCCCCTAGGTGGTGCATCCTCACATGTCCTCCTTGTGATTGTAGCCTCCCTCTACACCCTCCCCAAGAGGTTATCCACGATGGCTTGGGGTGTCATCTTGCCCTATGGCCTATCCTTTTATATTGGACTTCCTCTTGGTGATTCAGGACAACTAGTGGGGTGGTTTTGCTTCTCCTCTCGGTCCCTTATTTAGGTTGTTTTTGTTCATTCCTTGGACACCATTTGGTTCTCCTTCTGCTGGCTTTTCCTTGGCCAGGGTGTAATACTCCCTTGGACCCATGGTGGATCTTTCGTTGGACATCAGTAAGTTTATCTTATCTATCTATTTTATGTGAACAACTTAGTATTTATTACACTTACAATACTCATTGTAACACCAATGCCAACACTAATTTTTTAGCCCCCCTTTTATTGAACATGGGGAGACAGTGCATCAGAATAATAGATGATCACTTTTAGTAGTTCAAGCAATAGTGGGACAAGCCTCACTATGCTTAGTGTACTTTCATCCAAATTTAGGGACAAATACATCTACCCATGGATGTAGAGATAGGGACAAACACATCTATCCAACATCAGCCATGAATAGGGATGCACACCTTTGTTTACAACACTTATGATTTAATACAAACACATCAATCAAAATCAGCAACTTGTGTGTCTTGGGAGTAATGCTTCCAATCATTTTTGCTACCTCATGAATGGGAACAAACACATCCATTTGTTAACAACCAAGAAATGTGGTAGGGAACATACACATCCAACCATAATAAAAAAGTTTTAGAACTAAGTCCCTGTTGTCGCATATGCAGCCACCATTGTAGATCATTGCCACTTTGTTTACAAATGATATGCGAGGATTGTTGCTATCACTTGGAAATTGATTTGGCTTTAGTCATTTTGGCACAAATATTTTTGTCACTTATGTGATTTTATGACCTCACCTTGTCGTTGAATGTCCTCTAGCCTTTAGTGCTTCCATCCTCTAGTTTGTTTGTTATACAACATTTTTTTCTTTTAAAGCTCATTTCATTGAGTATGAGCATTCTTCCTCCTTTGATGTGAAGTCCCTACGTGGATTGTTGTGTACCATTGATCATGCACCCCAATTGAGCATTTTTCAACACTGTTGAATTTTATTGATGTAACCACTAACAACTCTCTTCAAAATAGACCTCGTTCTTAAATAAAACGACTTTGACCAACACACCTCTAATGCAAACACTCACAGCTATATGTGGTATACATTTCTAAATCTACTAATTGAACTTGGAGTTAATATAACAATTTGCCATCACAAACCTTATGCAAATAAGGGCCGTTGGGCATAATCTGTTGAGACAATGCACAAGAGAGAGAAACTCTTGACCTTATCAATAAATAGTGAAGACGATACCACAAATGAGATACACAGCCACTGTAGAAATTGATTCAAACAATTGATCACATGCATAGTTACACCGCCCTACGTGATGGGGGGCCAAGTTTCTAAGACAGGGGGATAGAGGGGCCTTGATTTGGGGATGGTGGGGGATGGGGAGTAGTGGGGGGAGCAGGGGTGTATATACAATACATATGGTACTTAAAATGCTAGTTATGAAAAGATGTACTATAATATAAGATATAAAGATGTAAAAAACTTAAATATTGAACATTGCATTGAAGTTTTGCAGTGGAACATCGTGATTCATGATCAAACAATGAAATTAAATATCAGAAAATGAAAGTGTGGCAAATTATATATTTTAAATTTATAATATATATTAGATCAATATTATGAGTATCTACTATATAATCAATGATCATATGAGTCATGACATAAAGATGATTATGATAAGTATCATGTGCCATGAATCATGATATCAGAATAAATATATAATGCAAACAAAAACTACAAGTCTCCAAGAGTCCAAATCAAGATGCCAAATGAATGATTAGTGATCATCCGTTGGAAGTTGAAACTCATTGCCACTGGAACTATCAATGATTAGTGATCATCCGTTGGAAGTTGAAACTCATTGCCACTGGAACTATCAATGTCTACAAAATCAAGAGCCAAAAAGGGAACACCAACTAGCGCTGTGGTTGGATCTAAAGCATCCTCCTCATCAATCTGCTATGGCTCTTCAGGTTCTACATCCCATCGTGATGTTGGGCTCTCCTTGTACACACGTCTTGCGGTCATCAATACGCAACACTTTGTGTACAACCACCAGCTTCTCCGCTCTTTGAGAGGTTAGTCTATTCCTCTTAAGAGAGTGGATGAAGCTATATGTAGACCAATTCCTCTCAAAAGCTGAGGAACTAGAATGTAGAAACCTGAGATGAAAAACAATTAGCCAATGTGAGGCTCGGGAATTAGAAGTTGAACAATGATCATTGAAAATTTGAGAAGTGAAAACCTAAATAGGTTCAAGTTGAACTAAGTACTTGGGACAGCAAACAAATAGCTAGCGTGGTGGTTGTAGATTCCAGTCCATGAGCTGACCACCACAAAATGACATCCTCTTGTGCCATAGTTTTGATATCCACCTTTGCCGCTTGAGTGTAACCCCTAAGAGCAGCAAATTTGGTCCACTCAGTGTGAACCTTAGCTGCTGTCCTAGGGTCATACAACCTATCTATGCACTTGAAGAACCCTTCCTTCACTTGAAAGAATTTAAAAGTACAAACTATTAGCAAATAGAAGAATCAAGATGCTAGTAATGTAAATGATTTATAAAATGATAAGTCTTAAGACATAAAGATGATTAAAGTGAGTAGTGTTATATAATAATATAAATCACCTCATCATCGTGATGTGGTAAAACTTTACCAGGCTTAGTCATGTATCACTTCGGATTCAATGCATATGCAACCATGTGTAAGGGTGTGTTAAGGTTGTCCCATCTATGCTGAATAATAGGCTGAATGTGATCATTGTAGAAGGCTAATGTGGGGTCCTCTTGCACAACTGCCCTCATCTGCCCAAGCATAGAATCAATGCACTCGTACACCTCCCCAAGTATAGGCTCATCTCCATCTCCACACCTGATCACCTTGAAGATTGGCCTGATGATAGAGACAATGTATTTTGCATCACTCCAAAATACATCACCCTTAACTATTTCCTTCACCCTCATCCCTTGCTATGACCTGGATCCATCCCACCTATTCCATTCATTCGTCATAACCATTAGTTGCAGTGGCTCTTGCAACTCAAGCATTCTCTTTAAGAGAATGAAATGGGATGCATACTGAACTCCTTCTTGGCGAAGTTCCTAAATAGTGCATGTGAGGTGTGGTGGTTGCGGATATACATCTACACATCTCTAGCATTATTCACCACTCCTTTTATCTAGGCAATTTTTGCCATATCCTTTAGAGCATTTTTCATAGCATGCACACAATAAGGAGTCCACGAAATATGCTGATATGTGGCCTCAAAAAACCTCCCTGCAGTTCTACACACGAGTTGCATTTGTCACTATTTGGACCACATTTTGTGGCTCAATCTCCTCAATGGTTTTTTGAAGAATCTAAAACTGAAAATTAGCATCCCTTTGATGCCCTAAACAATCAACCTCTTTAAGAAAGAATGGGCTCTTTGTGCATGTGACTATGACATTGATGAGTGGATGGTGTCTAATGTCCGTCCACCCATCCATGATAATGCTGCACCCTGAATCCTTCCAAACAGCTCTCATGCTCTGCATGGACTCACTAATTTTGGAATACTCATCATCCCAGATTTTAGTCCTCAATTTGTGCTCACCTGGTGGCACATATAATGGTAACCTTGCCTTCGCTACATTCTGAAATGCCTCCTTAAAATAAGGAAACTGAGCAATATGAAGTGGAATGCCATTGTCAAATAACATTCTCCCAATGCATGCATCTAATTTCTCTCTCGTTTGGGCTGCAAATAAATCTGCTATGGGGTTGTTGTCAATAGACTGTGCCCTGCGTTTCCCCTTGCTCGACTGGACTACTGCTACATCCATAGAGCTATAAGTAGAGGAAGGTGCGGAGGCTGCCCTTGGCAATGTAATAGCTGAAGCTTTATATTGTGGTCTAGAAGAAGACATGTGTCGGTGTTGCTGCCCTTGTATTTGTTGCTCATGCACCTGTTGTATAGTCTGAACCTGCTGCCTACTAGCCAAGGTAGTAGCCACTGGAATGCCCAAGTCCTTTGGAACTTCCCAAACCTTGTTGAATTCAATTCTCAAGTGCATGTTTTTGGGTTCACTAAAAAACTTACATGGTCCAACACCTTTACCTGTCCAAAAGAGAAGGTGTTCATTCACTCTAGTGATGCTACCATACCATTCATCAGCACAAAGATTGCATCTCCACTTTCTTGTGCCACTTGATGCTGATCCGCTTGTTATTCTAGTGGCAAATTGTTTTAGAGGAGATTTTTGATCAAACTTACCCGTAGGCCACTATGCCAAACGTGGGGAGGGGCAATCCATAGATGGAGTACCTGGTAGTTGAGATGTACTACCCATGGAAGTGGAACTAGTGTGGGCCCCTTGCTGATTTGGCCCAGCCCTAATGTCACTCTCATGCTCACCCCTCTCAACGGTGTCATCATCATGCTCAACCCCAACTTTAGGCTCAGGTTCATATTTTGATTCACTGCTACTATTTGAATGAATTTCCATCTCATCATCACTATGAGAATCAATGTGGGAGCTCATTTTGACACTCCATTTCACAAAATGAAAAAAATAAATTAATAAACAAACTTTCAGCTTATGCCCTACTTTAAACTTTCTAAAATTTGAAACTAAATAACAAGAATTTGCAAAATGAAACATCAAGAATCTTAATCTACTATTTATAAATAATTCAATGAATGAATGATAACTATAACAAAATGAAACAACACACATTTAGAACTAAAAACATTGAACAATAACTTATAAACATGCATTTGAAAATCAGAAAAACAAGTTAAAAAACCTACCTTTTGCTTGAAAAACTCCTTCAACAAGATGCTAAATCTTCCTCCTCCTCTTCTTTTTGCTCCTAGGCTCTCCTTTTTCACTTGCAAACGCTTTGTTTACTCTTGCACAAACTTTTATCCCATTATAACAAAATAAGAAACAAAAACATATTAAAATAATGCCTTTTAAATTTTTTTTTTAATTTGCCTCATCTTGTTGCCATGGGAGATGTCCACGCGTCCCCCCACACCCACAGCTTACGTGGGGACGTCTTGCCGTCTTCGATGGAGGTGGCGCTCGGAGTGGCACCGCCCGAGATGCCGATATAGCGTCCCCCTGTCTCGGGTGCGTCCTCGTCTCGGGTGTGGTCCGATTTTGGTGGGGGGATGTGTCCCTGTGTTTCACTGATCACATGCAAAACAAACTGATCACAGTTAATGAAACCTGCCAGGCAAAATACACTGCCAGCCTGCCGCGACCTTGGATCGACCAACAAGGAAATATGAGGTTAATTAGAAATGCTAACTGCTTGCCAAGATATCAATGTTGTCGCAAATAAAGTGGGTACATGCTACAAATAGCAAAGCAAGACAAAACTGGCCAACCATATATTGGAGTCTGTGCACTCGATAGAGAGCGAATAGATAATGTGATTGCACAAAGATAGGCACTGATCTGATCAAACAAAACAGTCAACTTGATTTCAAGCAAGGTCCAACTATATTGGGCTGATAAAATGAAACCAAATGTCGGCCTATAAAATGCTGATTATGAATAAAATGATCCTGATATGCCAAGCAATCCTGAAAGGCTAGAAAAAAAAAACTGTGGGTTTTGTCAATGAAAAGCTTGCTGAGTACGAACACTCCAGACATGCCTCAGAGAATGAAAAATGCCATGCAAGGATATTCTTTTGTAATGTGTGAATTGTGATCTGATCAACACTGATGAAGAGAACACGACCATGACCAAATAAATCTGTGGGTCTTTTGGAATAAAAAGACATTCATAAACCATACAAGCCGCCAATCACTTAGATCTGTGAACGAATGGATCAAGATGGGATCTAGAGTTTATACACTAATGCATAAACTGCGGGCCTCCAATTGGTGAGAACTGGATCATATCAACCTTGGCCATTCAAGCAATTGCAACCCTTGCACCAAGCACAGCTTCAAACTCGACAATACACAAATCACAGACCAAAGTAGAAGAAAGAATGGTGACAATGCACAAATAATAGATCACCAAAGATATAATATGCAGCCAACGAGGTATCACAACTACAGTAGATGTTGCCTCAAGTCGACACAGACGAAAGAATTAGTCTAATGAAAGATGTGCTACAATATTCATGACACTTATTATTCTAATATTCCCTCCTCATCATTAAATAATTGTTGCAGAAGATGACTTCAATGATAAAAGAATCAACTTATGAACACTGGGGAATAGGGCATTGAAACAATCTTGCTTTGACACCATATGAGGAATATGGAAAGAGAAATGAAGCTGCATATGATTCAACACAAATAATACCGTGTTTCTATTCTCACATTTGGCACATTTGTTCAATACTAATTTATAGCAGTCTAATCTTATAAATTATAGGAGAGCTAGTATAACCTCCTATAACCACTACTTTACTTAGTTGTTCTAAAAATTTGTAATGCAACCACATATAACCAAATACTTTCAAACCTAGAACTAGCTACATGATTTATTATTAAAACTCACTTTTATTTCAACATAGCACACAATATTGACAGGCAAGGGGTCTAAGGTGTAGTTCGGGATGACTTGCGTGTGATTGGCAGAGGAGGACAAACAGATAGGGAGGCTTTTTGACCTTAAGGAACAGTATTTCTTGCCTGCGGTGAAGAATGTGATTAGAGAAGAATTCCTTGCTAGAGGATGCAGATACGCTGGGGAGATACTGCAGAAAAAAATGGCATGCGAGGAGACAGTGCAAGAAGTCAGTAGCATGCATAAAAAAAAAATGTTGCAGGAGTGATACTAAACTGTGGTAGACACAGCACTGACACCATTCTCTACAAACCCATCTACATGTCTTGTAGTGCATGTGTTTGACATGGGCGTAGTATTAAAGGGGAAGAAGATGGTAAAGTTTTGGAGATATTTAGGTAAGAGGTGCTGGACTTCAACAAGGCTGTGTGAAGGACTCATTGAGATTGTTCGCTGGATGTATTAGGCCCAGAGATGGGCATATGTTATGTATTGATATGATGAAAGGGACTAGCTGCACAACAGTAAAAAGAAACAGACCACACTATATTATTATAATTGACCACACTAATAGTAAGTTGTTTCTCAACAACTTAATATTTATTACACTAATGATACAAATTTGAACAACTACGTGAAAACTAATTCTATACATATATTAATCTGATCTTTATTCAGTCTAGTAGAGATATATTCCTTATATGCAAGCAAAGATCTGAAATACACTCTCTCTTTAAACTGATCAACAATTTAGCAATTAATAATGATCAGAATATACAAAGTAGAGATTGGAAGCGTGCTCCTTGAAAATGTTGACCTAGCTGTTCTTATACCAAGAACATTTCCACATCCAAGTGAGGAATGCATTCAGTGCTCTCTTTAACCCACAACCATACCCAGCTATGGGATGTTTGTGCATAAATCTCGGCCACATGTTCAACCATCTACCACACATCTTCAGAACGTGAAACACCATATTTCCAATGTTTTTTAATTTAGAAATTAGTCTTTGCGTGTTTTTGTTGGTAAATGAGAGCTCAAGTCCACCATAAAGAGTTTGTATACCCTAACACCCTTCATACACTCCCTATGCTTATACAATGAAAGAATGAGTCAACCAATTTGTCTAGTTATTTGTTTCTTGCTAAGTGCTCATATCAAGGCACTTGGGAATTGTGTTCAACTACCCATTGCCTTGCTCATTTTATTTACCATAAAAAAAAAATCCACATTGGCATCTCAAAATATTTATGTTGCAAATCTTTAAGGAGTGCAACTGTTGTTGAGAAATTTAGCTTCATAGTGAATTGAAGCAAATTCCATATGTAATATATGTTAATATATATATGTGTGTGTTAGATTTATGTTCATATCCCTAAATATACTATTCCAGGAATATCATATTGAGGTGATATCCCTTCATATACTTAAGAGCATAATGTATTCTATATCAATCCTCCCTAACTAAGTGGGGAGCTTATTCGACTAATGAGGAATATACCCTTGACTAAAGATGGACAAATGATATATATAGTATAATCTAATATGAATAGGTTTTTCTCTACCCTTGACTAGAGATGGACTAAAGCCAAAGCCTTCTTATTGGTCGGATTGATTTAATCTTAATATACAATGTTGGTATAATATATTATATATATACACACTATATATAATACATATGTTATATTGTGATGTATATTGTTAATATATTAACTAATAATGATTAATCATATATACATGTCTCATGTCTCCTACTCTTATATTTATAAGAGATTGGGATCTCCATTTGGAACACACCTATAACAATGACAGTGTAATTACATTTTGTAGAAACCGATCCAAATTATTAAACAGTTGTTGATTTTTAGCTTCAGTCGGATAACTGATTACTATGCAAATCATTCTTTTATATATATATAAGATAGAAGAATGATTATTTATTACATACATAAGTATCTACATATAAATTGAGAATTGGATAATTGTATTTTATTTGCTGAATAAGGAAATATATATTTATAATAAATGAAATTGTCTATATATATATATATTATAATTCATATTAATTTAGTTGTTTACTAAACTGACCAATTGCAAATTACATTAAATTCTATTGAACTGATGATATATCATTAGCAATGATTACGGGTCATTAGTAATATGGTTTGAAAGCCACTTGACATTATGGTGGCTGGTTGAAAATGTGACGTGCAACCATGTCCATGGGGAGACATGACTCCACGTGAGGCATGTCCTCAAGGGACATGACTTCACGTGGAGACATGTCCCTTGTGGGCATGCCCCCACTTTCAACAGCATATATATATATATATATATATATGTGCATTGCCGGCCGAAGGATATTCACAACAAACACATTAAAACACAAGTCTTCAAGTGTTAATATCTCCTACAATTAAAACTGTCATACGTCACGGAACAGTATGAAATCAGACTTACATTCAGAAATTACAGAATTCTATATATTATCTATTGATAAATATTATCAATAATTTTATAAATGGAAATAAAATTCACTTTGTTACATCTGATCACCAATTTTAAGAGCAACTCATAAATTGGTCACAAAGACTTTACCGATTTCTAAATGTTTTTATCTTTAAATCTAGTGACAAATCTATAGTCTCTCCAACAACTTACTAGGGTAGAGTCTCGTTCTTCCAAAAGTAGCACCCTTAGGGTTTTTGTCCTATGTTTCCAGCTGAAAATTGCACTTTATTGGATAAATCATAGTAGCATTAATCTTTTTGGAAACGATTGGAAAACCAGAAGAGTAAGATTGGTCGCTGTAGTGTGTTAAATCAATCTTACAATGGGGGATAGTGCATTAAACTCAATTTTACAGTGGCTATAGAATCCATTCCTCCCCTTCTATAATTAATTTCTCAGACCGAGGCTGCTGCCATAATCACATTATTGGGCCTGAACAATGTTGTCTGGTCACTACTATTGTCAAGCACAAAAGTCATACTGGGCACTACGAGCAACAGAAAGCAATGGCCATAAATACACATGGGCCTTCCTTTGCACATGACAACTGGCCTCATAACATTGATACAAACAACCATAAAAATGGAGAAATAAAACATTCCAATGAAAATATAACTAAGTAGCAAAAGAAAACAAAGGAAATAAGGAACTTTTTTTTTTCCCTAACGCAGCATACGTTTAAAATGAAGAAACTATGTAAAGAAATGGAAATATTTGTTATAGTCTAAGAAGATTGTAGTTCAAAATAGAAGAAAACCTGGACCTGACCCAATTATTCTGCAAATCCTTGAAAATCCTATGCAACTCGTTGAGAATCCTCTACAAATCCTTTGTGTTATAAGTTATGATGAAGGAAAGTCATTTTATATGAAAAAATCGTTGCTTTCTAGGGGTTTGGCCACATATTTTTGTTGCCCTTTTTTCCCGTTAATCATGTTTTATTCTAGATTTTTTGCCATTTAAATCTGTTGTGAGGTTTTAACACCATCGCCCCAAAATTTTTGGGGACCCCCTTTTTCGGGAAGCCTTGGCAATTTTCGTGGGTGTTGGGAATTTTTTCGGTTGCCTTAGCAAAATTTGGAATTGTCCAGAGCTTTTTGAATTGGCAATTTTACACTGTGAATGCCTTCGGGCTAGGAGGGGATTTGGTTTGTTTTTTTTTTTACCCGGTGTGAAACTAGATTTTCCAGGACATGTAATTTCGTCCTTAGGCCAAACAAAATTCAACAACATTTTTTTTGACTGTTAAATAATATCTGGCAGTCCAAATTTGCAAATTTTGGACTAAGATGGATTTTTGAAAATTTGATATAATTGTATAAGTTTGAGCATTTTCAAAATGAATTTGTGGACTTAGGTGTTTTAAAAATCTTGAAAATTTTTTGATAGTGAAATTGAATTTAGAGTTTGAATTTTGATTGCTAGGAAAATGATTTATTTTGTTAAAAAAGTTGAAAGTGTATAGCAAAATTTCCCCCCTTTTATTTCTTCATTCATTTCCACTCCCTTTGCTTGAAGTTAGGCGATATTTTCCTCCAGGTGGGTGATTTTCTCATTGGCAGCGGTTTTTGAGGGTCTGATTTCCCATTTTTGAGCAGCAATTTCTTCCTTGGAAATGGGTGATTTCTGCCCTAAGGCGAATTTGGAGGAGAAGATCTGATTTTTGTGAGATTTACAGTGATTTTTGGTGTTTGATTTTCCTCCTAGGGCAGTGATTTTTTTCTCCAGCTATGGCTATTTTGTTTGGTGGAGAGGCAAGGCGATTTGAGATCTGATTTTTTGCGATTCTGGGCGAATCTAGAAGGACAAAATTCTGATTTGGGGCAGACTTTTCTTTCCTAGGGCAGCGATTTTCCTTCAAGTTTGGCAATTTTGGCAAGGACGTCGAAATTTGGTGAAAGGAACAGATTTTTGCAAGGAATTCATTTGCTAGGGCATCATATTTTGGCAAGGAGGACAGAAATTTCTGAGATCAGATCTGAATTTAAAGAGGCCCAATTATTGGTAAAAGACAGATTTAAGATAAGATTTTCGTTTATCTTTTGAGGTAAAGATTGGTTTTGAAGGCAGATTTTATTCCTTGTTCTTGCTTGGTTCGTTTTCCTTATCTTCTTCTTGCACTTTTCATCCACCACTTCATCATTTCCATTGATAGGTTGAAGTTGGGAGATATAAGTGTAGATTTCATGATAGGACACTGGGAGAGGCAAACATAAGCTAGACCACCTTAGAATTGAAGTTGGGAGATATAAGTGTAGTCCTTCCTAAGGTAATGAAGAGGTAGAAATAAGTGGTAGTCCCACCCCTAGGATTGAAGATTGGAGATTGATAAGTGTAGAGATAGGATTTGGAGAGGTAGAAATAAGCTAGATTCCATTGATAGAAAGAAGTTTGGAGATCGATAAGTGTAGTACATATCATTTAGACCGAAGAGGCAAAAATAAGTGTATAGGATGGTAAATGTTAGTACAAACAAGAACCCAAAGGGAACAAATACCAAAAAAGACAAAGAAGACATGATGCTTAAGACCACCTTCTTCTCGAAAGTGAGGCGAATAAGTGATATCAATATCGGCACGGTGAACATAGTACAATTGAAGGATAGATTGAAGGAAGGACAACCCCCTATGGCGAAGAAGATCTACAAGAGCGGAATGGTAAACAAGACAAATTTCCCTCCTACCTTGCCTGGTCCGAAATTGGTAATGGAGTGTGCATACCAGTTTGATATTGTGACCAAGTCCATTGTTTTTGATGAAGGGGAAGAGAGTGTGGGCTAACATCAGTGAACAAGTAGTCGAAGAAGTATTCAATATTCCCTAGCATAAATGCATGACAATGGGAATGATGGATGAAGCAACCAAATTCTTTCAGGATAAGTAGGAGGCCTACTCTATTTATCTAAAGTAGAATTGGTTACACAAAGGCAAGAAGGGAGTTGCCAAGTCGTCAAAGCTCACCAAGTCAGATTTCAAATCAGAATATAGCAACCTTATTTTGCTTCTTAGCCGAATCATGGGCATGGCTCAAGGTATGCAATTTGAGAATTGGATGTACTATTTTATTGATGAAATTGAAAATGGAAAGAGAAAATTTGATTGGGCTAGAATTATAAGTGAAAATTTAGAGTTGCAACTAAGGACAATACAAATTCAAAAGCAATTCTATAATGGGGTCCTACCTTTTCTATCTGATTGCAAGACTATATGAACATCTTGGACTTAAGACCTTAGGAGTGATTGGCAATGGACCGGGGCAACGTTTGATGCATGAGTGCTATCCACAACTTCATTTGCGCAACACCAAAGATTAAAAGAGGTTTTATGATGCCTTTACCTTGAAGACGGTAAGAATATTACAATGGACACCTGCTAGGAGGCTCTCATCAGAAGCGGAAGCAAAGGTTAAGAAGTATGGGAGTTGGCTCATCCAATTTTCGCAATTCACATATATTAGAGTGGCAAGAAGTACAGTTTGTCCCAAGAGACTTCCAAGGTACCCACCCGACAAGATAGTTTTGATGGAGTTGGCTAGGCAACTTGAGCATTATGAAAAGATGATGAAACTTAAAGTTGAGACAGGGATTACCTTCTCATTTGGAATAGGCAATGATACTTGCTCCAATCCTATCACCTTTGTAGCTGCGGAGGATGAGTTAGAATGGTATCATCTAGGATGGTATAGAGCAAGACATGGATTTGATCCTAATGGTCTTATCAAGGCATCTCACGAAAACACATTCAAACATATTTCTAGTATAGAAGATTTTTGGGCCAAAGCATAGGATGACTTTCATTTGAGAAAGATAGCTTTCTCAAGGTTGTCAGTGGGCATGATGAGGGCAATCAGATGGAGAGGGCTTGATATTGCCAATCAACTGGAAGATGATGAAAATGTGCTAAGAGAAGATTATGATACAGTGGATGGAACAAAATTGGGTCTAGTGGATTGGGATGATCATCAGGATCCTTCCTTAGAGGCAGTTACAAGGATAGTTGATCTACACACTGAGTCATGGTACAATGAGAGGTTAAGGCAATTACAAAGTCGAAAGGTACGCCTTACTTATGAGAAGATGAAATCGGAGGAAGAAGATCCAGTGAAGTCAATCAGATAGAAAGGTGGGGGCAGTAGCCAACAACAAGGAGCAATTAAGAACAAGAAGAGTTTTTTGGAGGTTAAGAGAAGTAAAGAACATCGAGAGCCTCTATCAAAGAGACAGAATGCAACACTGCCAAGGGAGAGCATAATTGGGGCTAGGAACTAAGAGGTTAATACAAGTGGACAAAGGGTCTCGGTAGAGGTGAGTTCTGAGTCGAAATCAAGTGGTTACAGTGACAGTACCGAATACTCTCCTCTCTCGGAGAACCAACACGGAGATGGTGTGACAGTCACTAGTGAAGAAGAGGATAGGCCAATTGATATTGAGGAAATAAGCCAGTCGCCTGAGACTGTTGGTGATGCTTTGCTAGTCGAACCGAATCTAGATTTGGGGAGATGCACTGCACCTCTATGGTTAAGGCAAATGCTTATGCCAAGAAGTGAGGTGGTGACTGTTCGGACAGTTGAAGATATTCAAGGGTTAGTAGAAAAGGAAGATAGTGAAAAACATACACAAATTGCAAAAGCGGTGGCAAAGGTAATCAAGAGCGATGATGAAGGTCACTGAAAAGTTCAGATTGCTATACCAAAGGTTGGCAAGGTAGTGGATGAGATTGTAGCTCTGGAATGTGAGATAGTAGAGCATAACTTGGGAAGAATCACAGATGACATGGAGTGTGAGAAAATCCAGGAAGGCATGGGTTCAATTAGAGAAAGGTTGAGGAAGGCAAACAAGAGGATTACAAAGTTGGAGTCCGAAAACAAGTATTGGGGAGATTGCTAGCCTATCCAATAGTTGCATTAGGAAGCCCTTTTGGAAGATAGCGAGAGCAACATAGAAGAGATGTTGGCTCAATTGCACGAAATCAAAAATTGGATCAGTGATATAATTTAAGATGGGCGAAATTTCTTGTCTTTATCTTGACATTCAGGTCATTGGTGGCTATCAGAGACAAATTTAAAACATTTGAAGGGGAGTGGAAGGATTTCCTTCTAGTCAAGGAGTTAGCCATTCCTAGGCTACGAGCATTTGTTGGGCTACCAGAGAGATATTTGGAAAGAACCAAGTTGGTGGATGGAGGAATGAGTACGGTGGAGTCTTGGTATGTTGCCTTGACCATTAGATTAAGGATACTTGAAGAGATACGTAATGAGATTGCACAGCACAACACAAGCGTTGACACTTCCATTTCAACCATGATGAGCAATGTTGGGGTTGCACTTGATGTTGAATATATCAAGGAGGAGAATGTCAATGAGACAGAGTTTGGATTGAGATTGGATGAGTTGGGGAAGATAATCATTAAGAAGAAGCATTTGGGCAGCCTTGCCTCCCTCAGTGCCTTTATCCGATATGTGAAAAATATGAGAATGATCATGAGAAGATACTGCAAGCAACGAACAACATGATGAATTCAGCTGAGCTCAAGATGAAGCACACGCCTTGCCCTCCCATGAAGGAAGTTAATGAAAGGCTAGCCAAGTTCATTGCCTTGGCTAAAAAAATGAAAGAACAGGGTAGAATTATATTAGAGGATCATTTGATGTAAAGCCCAAGTGATAAATTTTCCTTTCTTCGTGGGTAGGATAGGTGTCTAATTTTGATTGACTACCATTTTGGTGCCTTTTCATTCGTTGCCACTTTTCCTTTTTTTCATTGGTCCATTGATGAGGTGGCGTCTTCTCATTGGTTAGTGGGGTGGCAACCCTAGTTAGGGTTTTTGGGATTTGATTTGGATCGTTGATTTTGCCTTTTAATCTCTACTGTTGGTTGTAATTTTGGCTCCTATATAAGGTCATTTACTATCATTTGTAAAGGGTTGAAGAAAACTATTGCGTAAGATAATACCAAAATTGCTTCTCTTATCATTGTTGTGTTTTGCATAGTGATTACGAACACTTGTTATTGCATGGTTTCTACTTCCAATAGTTAAAGTTAAATTCCATTGAAGTTGTTAAATTAGATTTTATTTCAAGAAAGTTGTTAAGCAAGAGTAAGAATAGATGGATAGTTGTATGGTGATATTAGTGGATGTTTGATAGGGATCCATAAACTAGGCCACTAGCATCCTAGTAGCTTGTTAGGAAGCCTTGTGTGGCAATCTAGTCTTTTTTCTCTTGAATCATTGCATCTATGGAGGTAGCGCCGCTAGTAAGCGTTCATCAGATTTGATCCCCGTCCATCTGCTAATCTTTCCATTCATAGGAGTAGAAGTAAAGCAGCAAGTAATTTAGTAGTTGGAGTTCATTCAAGAAAAAAGTATGAAAATTTGAGCATTGGTGACGTGAAAGCCCTCCACATTACCATCAACATCATTCGGTGCTAATATACATTGCAAAGCTAGATTCCATCACCATCATAGCAAAAATTCGACATCCTTGAAAGAACAATGTAAGTCCGCCTACATGATTAATCGACAAATCAGATTAATATAATTGAGTTAATATCCATAGGTGTAAGGAACCTTGGAGTTTTTCTCATGTTCTTCATGAGTATTTACTTTTTAAGAAAGGGTTGAATGTTTGATATTCCATATCAAGTATTCAATTGCTATATGTTATGTAGTGGTACAAAACTGAGATCAACAAAATCCTGTTTTTTTCAAAAGATAGTTGATTGTTTAATTGCGATTTTTTGGGGAACAAACTGGGAGAGGTCCTGATTCTCAGCTATTCGGAAATTTTCAAGATTAATGCTTCTATCACTTAAATTATCACTTATTGCCAACTTGAGCGTATGTGAATAAGCTAGGCTGAATGGTCTCCTAGGCTATTGAAAAGGGGACATTACAATTTCTTTAATAGTATTTTCAAATATATTATTTATTGGCGTACTCATAAGAGATTTCTTCCTTTTAGCATCCCAGCAAGTTATTGTTAAACAAAAGCAAATCCTAGCCAAACGCAAAGCTCAAAATACACAATTGAAGTAAGCAGTATGGGATTTTATGTGTTGAAAACATGCTTTATCCTTTATATATCATGATTGTAGCTTAAAGGAACTCAAAGTATTATACTGTTATTTACTCGATAGTTCAAGTCAATTTTTATTTCATTGAACGCTAATATTTAGACATTACTTATAAATGTAAACGCTTTAGTTTTATTTTTGACAGTTTGAATTTGGAGGGATACAAGCATAATATATAAACACTTTAGCTTGTATTTTTGACAGTTTGAATTTGGAGGGATACAAGCATAACGAACTAACTCATTAGATATCCAAATCTTATGAGATATCCAGCCTTGCGAGTTCACTGAGAGTTTTGTTACCTTAAAATTTTGTGGATTCAGGCGTTATCTAAATGCATTTATTTTTTGGGCTTTTTTTGGCTGTGTGTGGGTGTTTTTAATGATCAAGTTATCATTTCCCAACTATTTTATATGAGCTGTGAATAGTGACATGCATTTGATGCCTATTTGCTTTGAGTAGCTGTGAATAATGACAACGTAAGGAATGCCATAATACACACAATTATTTCTAAGCATTTGTTAGCATGGAGAAGGAAGGACGAATTTAAAAAAATGGTCATCATAGTGATGACTTGAGTATGGGTTATGCTTCCATGTATTGTAGAACCTCAACAAAAGGAAATACATCTCAATTTAATTGGATTTGTTGTAGTGTGTTTATGCTTCTTGCCATGGCTTAGTATGTGCTGTTGATTATCTTGCAGGGATGGATATAATGACTTCAACACGTTTTACATGCAGGTATATTTGTTTTCCATGGAAATGAATTTTCTTAATTGCTTTTGGTAAGATTAAGCTAAGTAAATTTAGTTTGATATTCTAGAGCCATATATGTGCTGTAACTACCTATTATGTTCTTTACCATTTTTTGTTAGATAAAGCTAAGTAAAATCAATTTGATTTTCTAGATCTCATTTATGTGCTGCTGCCACCTATTGCTTTCTGCATTATATCAAGATAAAATATTGCAAGTGATAACATTAATATAAAACATATTTTTGGGTGGACAGCATGAGTCAAAAAGCTTATGTATTTGTATGATAACATGAATAACTTTTTTCTTTTATTGATAATGTTACTGTTGATTAGATTTATTGTATTTCAGAATATAGATATCGTTTAAATTTTCTATCTCTTGAATAATGTCCTTACTGACTTATGGTTTGTTGCAGATTATAATCAGAATGGTTATGCAATGATATTTCACAAACATGAATATTCTGATACGATAATACTTCAATTATTTCAGACTGTGGAACTCAAATTTCTGAATATAGATCAAAAACCAATGATTTGCACTTGTGAATTTCTGTAGTTGTCATGTTTCAATCTGCTTGAATATATATATATATATATATATATATATATATATAATATGATTTGGTAAGACATTTTGGTGGATAGACATGACTATCTATATGGAGAGACTTGTCCCTCCACTCATTACATGTCTCTTCATTGTCTGTGACTAATTTATGGTCAAATAACCAGTATAGACGCAATGGTTATTTGCAATATGACAAGCCTTTATCAGATTTGGATCTGATATATAATCATTGCTATTTTCTCTTTATCAATTCAATATAGATACTTATAAATTGCAAAGATAATGCTATTCTATATTATTGAAAGCATCCTCGGTAGCCATAGTGCCTTACATGCTGCATTTACATTTCTGTAACATACAGATTTTACATAGCTGAAAATAGATAATCATGCCCTCGGGTTAGGTGACATCATTTGTACTAAGCTAAAAATAGATAACTTGCCCTAGGGTTATAACCAAATGATCAAAACGATATGACATAAAGTAACATCATCTTGGAAATGATCAAGTGGCTGAAATTTGAAAGTATTATGATTCTAAACAATGACTATTTCTATTTCATATGAGTGATAACAGATTAGCTTTCATAACTAACATCATTTTGAAAATGATAAAGTAACTGAAATTTGAAAGTTTTATAGTTCAAAATGATGACTATTTCTATTTCATATGAATGATAATAGTTTACCGTTCATAACTAACTTACATCATTTTGGAAATGATCAAGTAACTGAAATTTGGAAGTATTATAATTCAAAACAACAACTATTTCTATCATACATTTTGAAAAGAACGAGAAATGAAATCTACATTGACGAGTATACATAAAAGTAAATAACAATTTTAGAATTCATCCATGTTTCAAAACTAATTCTCGATTTGTTGTGCAAGCCTTGACCTTTAGAGAAGAGGAGAAGCATTGACATAGGCTTAACATCCCAACTGCGGACCTTATGATATCCGACACAATCTCTTACAAGAAAGACCCTCCTTACCTTGGGTTAGCCATGGGGCACTATCGTCTAGCCATTCTGAGCATACCGGTGTTAGAGTGTCCACTCAACAACAGACAAGGTTGAGGATATAGCTCCACTAACCTGTTCTTTGTTAGCTGGCACCACTATCCTCTTTGTGATCCAATTAGGCAAGCATGCCTCTAATCTACCTTGGCCAAGGATTTAGATGGGCAAATGAATAGCCCGATCACCACTGCTCAACTTGACAACAATGTTCAAGTTGGACAACCATGAGTTTACCTGGGTTTAGCAACTTCTTTTAAGATGTTTTCATGCATTAGAGTTTTGATCATGATAGTTTTTCCCTTGCAGGAATTCTCTCCTCTTCACCCTTTCACATTGACTTCACTAGCATTGGGTGTATCCCAGGAGACTACTATTAATATTGTGATCTTTATCATATAGTTATCTTGAACACTTGGTTAATTCATGCCACAACTGATATACAACAAATACTAGTGTGCAAGACAAATATCAAAACTTCGATTTCAGATTCCATACAAGAATAGTCATGCAAAATATAATTAAGAATATGTGATAAGGGAACTACAAGTCGTCAATATGGTTATGCGATCAGCATATAAAGAGCTGTGCTTCAGAAGTAAATAAAATAACAAAGCTTGAAACATGTTTGAATTTATTTCCATACTGAAACATAGTTTCATTTCATGGTATCTGCAACTTTTAATATGGTTATTTCGTACCGATGGAACAAATGCTTAATGGCATTAATGAGAACATAGAATGGAAAGTAGGGTTGATTGTGAGTATCCATAACCTATAATGATACTAGTTCGGTCAATGGCAATCGATTCAGTAACAAAGCTTTCCCCCCGTATGGCAAAGTAGACAAGACCAAGATGCTGATAGAAAAGGGAAGAAGAGAATAGGAAGTAACATAGAAAGGTAGAGCACAAATCTGTTCTGAGATGTCGCATGATAACAATATGATTTCCTTATGTTTTGGCTACCTGCAGATACGAGAATTTATAAGGAATATCGGTTTGAAAGAATTCGGTTTTAAAGAGTATCTGTTTCCAAGCAGGCTTTAACACCAATCTTGAAGATGGCCTTTGCTCACGAGAGGAGTTATAAGGATTATATGTTTATATCATCATGCTATTTTGCTATATCTATAATCGTACCCATAGTTTAAAAAGCCGGCGATATATCGCCAAAATCGCGGATTATCGCGCGTCTAAAATGTGGACGAATTAAACGCGCATTATATCGGGTCCGAGTTTTTAATAAACTCGCAGCGGTTTCTATCACAATATATCGCGAATAAATCTAAAAAGCGGCGGATTAATTCGTTGACTGGGGTCAAAGAAAATTAGGTCTTTTCAACTTTTGGCCGCGCCTTTACATACGCCAAAAAGAGCCAAAAAGAGCGCCGTCGCCGTGAATCGCAATCACTGATAGCAGTCGGGACTTGGGATAGCAATCGCAGTCGCAGTGATAGCAAGGTCTTCAAAGTTCAAACTCCCATCGCCGTGATTCCAAGGTAGCCGCAGTTGGAGGTCAGGATTTGCTCTGCAGTCTGCCGCGTCTTCTCTCCAGGTAGGGTTTCGGGTTCGTTTTTAATTTTTTTTTTGCTGATTTAATATTTGAATTTTTCGTTTTCCATAGTTCATTGTGATACTATATTAAATTTTAATATATATTATTGTATTTAGTTAAATAAAAATTATTATAAACAGATTACAAACGTATTCTTTTTTATTTGGATTAAATGTATTACAAATGTATTATTTTTTATTTGGATTAAATGTAATATATAATATGTATTACCAACAAATTAGAATATAATAAATTAATAATAATATATAATAATAAAATTTTAAAACAATAACTTATAGTCTTATATATAATAATAAAATTAATAAATATAAAACTTAAACTTATATATAATAATAAAATTATAAAACAATAACTTATATATAGTAATAAAATAGTATTAGTGTAAATTTAACTTTTATATAATATTGTTTTATTATTATATAAATATTCGACTTTAATATTTACTATTTACTATATTTTACTATTTCACTATTTTACTAAATATAAAATATTAATCGCTGTAATGTAAAATTGTAGCTTATTAAATTTTAAAAAAATTAGCAGATACAAGATAAAATATAAAATCTAAATTTAAGTAAGGATATTATTTAAATGTGATTTGTGCTTTATAGATTCATACTATTTTATAAATTGCTACAAATTGTGTTTGATCTTAAACTAATCTAATATTTGATTTTTCATTTTTGTAACAGGATGACTGGTGGTGGCAGAGCAAAGGACCCTTTATGGAAACATGGTATTGCAGGAGCAAACAAAGGAGATATCCAGTGTATCCATTGCTTTAAATGCATGACTTCAGGGATAAGCCGATTGAAATATCATCTTGCAAAGATTCCATGCAATGATATTACACCGTGTCTAAAGTGTCCAGAAGAGGCTACAAGAGAGGCTATGGCAAGCCTTCAACAATATGCACAAAGTAAGGCAGCAAAAAAGAGGATATTCGAGGCCATGGCAGCCCCAATGGAGACTTTTAGTTCTACAGGATCACAAACAGGTGGAGAAAGTTCTGCTTCTATTGGGCCTCAGATACGGGGATCGGGAAGTGTGAGTGGGTCTTTAGCAGATTTTTGGGTTCCACGTAACACTCCTGGTGCTCAACCCGGCTTACTAGGTACTGCATGGAACAAAGAGATGCACGAACAAACAAAAGTGGCAATTATGAGATTTTGGGTCCGGAATAATCTTTCCTTCAATGCTTTATGTAGTCCATATTGGGATCAAGTGGTAACTTCCATTTCTTTGTCTGGTAAGGGGTTCAAGTCCCCAACTCCCTATGAGGTGAGTGGGCCGTTGTTAGATGACGAAGTAAGAAACATTCATCAACTTGTGGAAGAGCAAAGAAGAGTTTGGGAACAGAAAGGTTGCACTATTATCTCTGATGGGTGGACCGATGGCAGGAATAGGACACTCATCAACTTTCTAGTTGCTTCAGGGGGGCAGTTGGTATTTCTAAAATCAGTTGATGCCTCTGATCAAGTGAACAATGCAGAAAATTTGTGTAACATGTTGGATGAGGTGGTAATAGAAGTGGGAGTGGCTAATGTCATCCAGATTGTGACTGATAATGCAGCTGCGTATGTGGCAGCCGGTAGACTTCTGATGGAGAGACATCCTACATTGTTTTGGAGCCCTTGTGCTGCCCATTGTCTCGACTTGCTTCTTGAGGATCTAGGGAAACTGAGCTGGGTGGAGAAGGTGGTTGAAGATGGAAGGAATATTGCGAAGTACATCTACAATCATACATGGGTCTTGAGTCTTATGAGAGAGCACACTAGTGGTAAGGATCTTGTACGAGCAGGGGTCACACGCTTTGCTACTAATTTTCTAAATTTGCAAAGCATATCAGAGACATTGTTAGACCTCAGGCGCATGTTTCTTGATAAGAAATGGTTAGAGAGTCCTTATGCCAAGAAGCCTGAAGCAGAGAAGATTGTGAGGATTGTGTTTGATAGTAGCTTTGAAAAGCTAATGAAGGAGACCCTCAAAGTAAGTTTTCAAATCTTAATTGATGATTTAAAATTTAACTTTGAAATATTTTCATTCATTGGCTGATTTTGTATGTCTTATTATGTCTAGGTATCAGAGCCGTTGGTGAAGGTTCTACGAATTGTGGATGGGGATAAAAACCCCATGGGGTTTCTATATGAGGCTATGGATAGCGCAAAAGAGGCCATTCAGCACTTGTATAGGTCAAATGAGACCAAATATAGACCCATATGGAACATCATTGATCGTAGGTGGAACCGACAACTCCACCAACACATTCATGCAGCTGCCTACTACTTGAACCCCAAGTACTATTTCTCCAACACTTTTAAAGCAGATGCAGAGGTTCAAATTGGCTTGGACACATGTATTCGAAGATTGGTTGCTGATACGGACCTCCGAGACATCATACTTGATGAGTTGCAGAGCTACAAGAGGGAAGAGGGGCCATTATTTTCTTCTCCTGATTGCAAGCGTAGGAGATACACCTTGCAGCCAGGTAAAAAAGAACTTGCGTTTAATTTTATCATACCATTTATTTCGCTCGTGAAGTTTATTGGAAGTTTTATCGCATCATAAATGATTTTTTTAAACCTTGCAGATCTGTGGTGGGAAGATTATGGTGCCACAACGCCTAATCTTCGACAGCTTGCCATCCGAATTTTATCGCAGCCTTGTAGTGCTTCTGGCTGCGAGAGAAATTGGAGTACTTTTCAAGACATACACACAAAGAAACGTAATAGGTTGACCCAAAAACGCCTAAATGACTTGGTCTATGTGAAGTACAACCTTCTCTTGCACGAGAAGAAGGTGAAAGGGCAAGCTTCATATGCAGCACTAGACTTGGATGACATTGATCCATATTCAGCAGATTGGATTGCTCCTCCTGATGGTGAGGGTGTAGATGAGGATGTGGGCGAACCTTTATTGACAGATGAGCAGCTAGCTGAGTTTGAGATGGAGGCAGATGACTGGGATGCAGATGTGGCAGCACATGAGGTGGAACCTGAGCTTGGTCATCCATCAGAGGCTTCTGTGGAGCGTGAGGCACCTACTAGGGCACCTGTTGAGGATGCTGCTACGGCAACTACTTCAACACCACTCACCCAGCAGCAACAATCTTTTTTGAGTTTTACTCGTAGACGCAATTTATGATTGCTACTTTTAGTTTTCATTGATACTGAAACTTGAACTTAATATGTATTCAGAAGTTGTAGTTTCAAACTTTCATGGAGTTTGATTGCTATATGTATTGAACTTATTTATATTTTGATGTTATACTTGTTTTTCAGTTTATGATTCTAATTTCTATTACTATGTTGATCCGCTAAGTTTTAATTGCTATGAAATTATGAATTATTGTTTAACTTAGAACTTTGCTTCATATATGGTAGATATCTCAAATCATTATATGTTCTACAAATTTAGTGTGTATGTTACTCTGTATGCATTTTTAAGAATATTTTAAGAAATTGTATATTTTCAAATGTTCGATAAAAGTGCCGATTTATTGCCGAAATTTTTGCCGAGTTTTTGCCGATTCCGATATTTTCAAAATTTTTGGGTCAGCCGAGATATTGCCGATACCGAATTTTTAAACTATGATCGTACCTATATGTATACATATATTTATATACATGTGTGTTACATATGATTTATTTCTAACATCATATTCTCCACGTGCACACACACATATATACGCATAGGTATGATTCATAGATATCATCCGAGTATCACAGTGATATCATATAGATATATATTTTTTGATAGTAACAAGTTTTTTATATTGATTATAAGAAGATAATGCTTACATAAGTATGCCATAGTGTGTGTGTATATGTCTATATATATATATATGTACGCATAGGTATGATTCATAGGTATCATCCGAGTATCATGGTGGCATCATATATGTATATTTTTTGATAAGTAATAAGTTTTTTGTATTGATATAAGAATATGATGCTTACATAAGTATGCCATAGTGTAAAGCGGCCAAAATCTCAAAAGTCCTCCTAAATGCCCTCCCCCATTGACATTAAAGTCAAAACATACATACTAAGGGCATTAACACCCACAAACATAGCCCATCCCAATACAAAAAAGTATTCGCATGCCATGAAGAAGCTATCAATCATCCAAAAAAGGGCCCCATATGCTCAGTTCTTGAACCAATGTGCAACTTCCTCCTTTGTAAAATTTGGGATGGAACGATTGACCTCCATTGATCGCCTCTTCTTGTCAGTTTCACTTGTGCTTGCCTCCCCTACTAGAGACATCAATCCAAACTCCTGCCTTCTTGGACTCCCCTGCAACACCACATCCTTCCCTTACCAACTGCTATCTCAGCGGTTCTCTAGGTGGTCGCACACTTTTCCTTGGTGTCATCTTCATAAAACCCCTCCTCTCATCATCCATCACCCAGATCTTCTCCTACAAAAAATTAACCACCTTCCTCCATCCTTACATCACTTTTTGTAGGTGCACCCCTTGAGGAGCTGCAGAAGACCAGACAACCAAAGGTTGCAGCGAGGAATCACCATCCCCAATCAACCTCCACATTTCTTGCCCCATTTCCAGCCCAACAACTACCATGACTCTGTCAACAACATCGTCTATCCCCAACAACCATTGCGGATCTAAACACATAGCAATGACCCTGCGAACTTCCTCTTTTGACTCTCCAACTGACAAAGCCGGAGCCACAAAGAGGGACTCTATATCCAGGTTGGACCTTCTCCTCCAGCAGGTGTCCAAGTATTTTGGACCGAACATCTCCATGATACCACTCATGAATCCTTGGTTGTCAAAAAGAAAGATGCTCTTCAAACGCCTCGTTGTGATCCTCCCTTCATACGCTTGAGTCTGATTGTTTGATTCCAAAGCAAAATTGGCCTCCATCTACGGTTACTTTGCAACTTCCCATGCTGAAAAAAGACCTCGCTTTTCTTAAAATCATGCCCTCGAAAGGCCCTGTAAACTTTGAGAGTTGTTGATTAATGATTGCAGATCCTCTGTCACGCGTGGGGGATAATTTCCTCATGAGTGTCCTTCAAACCGGGGGTTAAAATTCATAATTGAGAGGTACTCCCTCAAAAGGGAGGCATTCGCTCATGAAGCCACTTCAATACACTACATCCTTACTTCAAATTGAGAAACCTAAAGTCTTCGAAAATTTCATGCTGGTTCCCAAAAGAGACATTCACTCCCAAGTTGGCCAACTTATCTGACACCTTGTTTGCCTCCTTGTAAACATGGGATATCCTGGAGTCCTCAAACTCTGTCAGTAGGCACTTTATTTGGCTAATGTGCTTGTCAAGATGCCAAGACTCCATCTTCCCTTTCTTGATTCTATTTATAATAATCTCTGAATCTCCTTCCAAATGCACTTGATGGATACCCAGTTTAACACCTAACACTAGAGCCTCCTTGGCTGCTTCACATACTGCCACATTGCTGGTTCCATCCCTTAATCGTTTAGCCACAAATGCTATGGAGTTACCTTTGTGGTCTCGTGCTATGCATCCACAACCTGATATACCCAGGTTTCCTCGAGCAGCCCCATCAATTTTTTTTTTTTCCATACTTCCTCTGGTGGTTGCCAACAACACTTTTCCTTTCTTTGACGAGGATCAACCCTCAAAGGCTCACTAACAAGTCTGGTGATATCATATATATATGTATGTGTGTGTGAAAATTCATAATGTTAATCACTTCCGAGGTCTCAAAGCAAGAGAGAAGTAATTGTTCTTATTATGATTTTTAATGTATTTGTGTTATAAAAGATTGATCAAGTAGCTCATGACTGTCCAAGGTGTACTCTGTTGCCTACCCGTTAAATCCTTTATCAAGGTAGTTAGAGTCCATGCTTGATGGTTTAACAATAGACTAAAATAGTGCTCCATTCCTTGAATCCTGTTTAGCAATGCTTTCTCCCCTTTGTCTATTGCTGCAACCACAATTGCAACATTTCCACAATAATAACATGCTCCTCCATTTAAATTGAAATATCAAGAACATAATAATTGATAACTGTAAAAACAGCTAACCATCATTAACAATAAATAAGTATAAATGATAAATCTTTTTCATATCAGATAACAGTAAACCATAATTTCCATTTCTCAAGATCATAACGAATCAACTAACAAGTCCTTTTCATATGAAATAAATGGTTAACCATAATTTCAACTTCACAAGATCATAACATTCTAGTTTTAACTAACCAAACAATGGCTATAAGCTTATTTAAAATGGGTCAAAAGTTCGGATGTAACATTTTCCCTGGTATTCTGCTTCTTTTAAAGAAAGAGCTTTAGCCTACTACTTCTTATCGATCCATATGAGTACACCTATACAGAGTTTGAAGACATACCTAGAAGTAGACTCTTGTCACCAGTCTGAGTTTGTAAAGCCAGTCAGCTGAGGATCTTTGCTTCTGGTGTATAAAATGCCAAAGTCTGTTGTTTATTTCACATAACGTGGTACATGCTTTGATGCAACCCAATGTTCTATGCTAGTGGCTGTCATGAAATGAGATCTATAGCTCATAACCCAGATCAGGTCTAATGACTGTAAAATAGATTGTGCTGCCCACTAGTTCTTGAAAGTTGACTCATTCACCATAGGTGACTGTGAATCTGATTTGGCCAATAGTTCTAGCCCTTCCTCCATAGGTGTAGATGAAGGCTTGCAATTAACCATCCTAAACTTATTTACAAACTCCTGGCATTTGTTGATTGAGAAATAAAAATGGTGCCAGGTGTCTGCAAACTTCTACATCGAGACAATAATTCAGAAGTCCCAAATCAGTCATATCAAATGACTGACACAAATTAATTTGATCTGCTTAATCAATTATGCCCCATTATCAGTAATGGTAATTTCATGAACATAGTTGACAATAAAAATGATTGTGATGTGAATATCAGGATTTAACTGTGTGATTTTGAGTCAAACTCGATGATCCATGTTTCATGAGTCATGAAACATGGATCATCGAGTTTGACTCAAAATCACACAGTTAAATCCTGATATTCACATCACAATTTGACTAGCTGTGGAAATCATGTCCTACTTATCAATAAAAATGATGTTATTGCCAGTATGCTTGACTTACGAGTTTGGATCCAAAGGACTCATTGTGAAGACCACATGCAACCAAATAGTTATTAATTTTGATGTAGCAAGCTTTGTGGGCATGCTTGAGGCTAGAGAACCTTGACCAGTTTGCATACTTGGTGCTCTTTGCCTAAACTTTGAAACCGAGAGGTTGCTATGTATAGACTTTTTCCTCCAAATCACCATTGAGGAAGGCACTCTTGGGATTCATTTGAGGGACTTTCTAACCACATCTATGCTGCAATGGCTAGAACCAACCGGATGGTGTTTGTCTATGTCATAGGAGCAAAAATTTCCTCATAGTCTATGCCTTTTTTCCATGGGATGCTCTTAGCCACTAACCAAGTTTTATTTAATAATAGTTTGATCAGCATTGTACTTCTCTTTCTAGACCCCTTTGCAGTCAATGGGTTTCTTCCTTGGACAAAGATTTGATAGAACTGAAGTGTTGTTCTTAAAAAGGTTATGATACTCAACTTCCATACCCTTTTCCCATTCAAGTATCTGTTTTGTCTCTGAATAAGTTGGGGCTTATAGACACACTAAATAAGTCTAGGGCTAAACACTCTAAATGCTGGCCATAAGAGTGAAAATGGTTGTAGTCTTGCTCTTGCGTCTGGATGATCTAACCTGAACAAGTTCATCATCTTAAACATCACCAATAAGCTTTCCCACCACTAAGGCTGGAGAGTAGAGCCATCTTCTAAATCAGGACGAATATGATGATTTGGGCTGCCTGGAATGAATTCATTTGGATGCTCATCTAGGTTATCTTAGAGGGAAATCTGGTGGTACAATGTCATGCCTAGGAGATTCCATCAATTCAAGTTTAGAATCTTCAGAATCCCTGTCTTCAGGTGAAGCAAATGGAGGCCTAACACCCAAATTTCTTTACTTCATAAGCTAATCTTCAGGATCTTGCAATGTCCCCTTTCAGACTAGGATTTAATAGTAAATAATATATAATAAAAAAATATAATTATGATTATAATATAAAGTTAATGATAACTAAATTAAAAATAATAATCTATTATTATTAATTTAATAACATAATATATTACATCAAAGATTTTCTGGAATTTGATTGTGTCGAATTTTTTAGCATCAACGTTTCGGATCACATAGAGTGATCCATCGTCAGGATGAAGAGTGCAAGAGAATAGAGAAATAAAGTGGAAATCATTTCTCTATTCTGTTGCACTCTTCATCTTGATGATGGATCACTGTGTGTGATCCGAAACGTTGATGCTAAAAAATTTGACACAATCAAATTCTAGAAAATCTTTGATGTATTAGTAATGGATTGTGGAAATCAAATGACATTAATATAATATATTATTACCATAATAACCATAATAATATATTTTTGATAATCGGATGTATAGTCAATATATCATTAAGGTGGGAACAGACACATGAATTGCTGCATACAAAGGTTGCCTTTCACCATGAAGATATATAAGATACCAGCAGCAGGCTATACAGGAAAGGATCTTGAGAACTATATATATATATACACACACACACACACACATATACATATACATATACATATATACTTAGAATAAAATGCATTGCATATAGATGGGCAGATCATCATCTGATACCAACTAGAAAACCCCAAACTAGAATCTGCTCCAATTTGAAGTTTATGTCCAAATTCTATCTCTTTGACCAGCAATTGTTTAGCTTTAAATTTTGATGAATTTTGAATGACAAAGTAAAAATAGAATTTGAATGCAAACACTAACTATTATTAATTAATAACTGATAATGAATCTCAGACTTTTAATTTTATTGCAGTGAACTTTATTACTAAAAGCTGAGCAATTCATAACATTCAAACCAAAGTATGGGATACCAGGAGTCTTGCGCTGATTTGGTAATGCTTTTTTAATTGTCTGAACTGATGAATAGAGCGATACAGGAGCTTCCTATGGATTTCAATGACTGCAATGTGTTTTACTTGACTATAATTAATAATTCCAATAACAATTAACAGAAGAATGAGCAAATCGGGTGCAATTTCCTTAGGATGCCAGGTAAGGTCTCCAATTTCTGACAATTTTTCCTTAATGTTTTGGTGATGTGGTCTATGTGTGCCTCATTAACCTTGAATAAACCCTTGACTTGCTCTTATTTATGGTTGGTGATGTGTTTTGTCATTTCTTACAGCTGCAAACCTCTTTAATTTTTTTTATTGGTCCTCATAGGCAAAATGGAGAGGTACGTCCTGCAGTAGAATGGTAAGGCTGCTGTAAAAAGTAATATATCTACTGATAAAGGCTTCTAATTCACCTAAACCTTCTGTCGAGTATCACTCCTTCAACTTTAATTATTGACCCTCAAATGGCTTGAACAAGCTTTCTATTAGACGCCCATGAGCTGGAAATGGTGTAGAATGATTGGGGCTACGTCTAATCACTTGAACAATGGGAATGTTTGTTCCCAATTGTTTGAAACCTGCTGCTCTGCGATTTGCAGACTTCTTTCAAGAATAGATTTGATAAAAATAATCCAAAGAATGATCCAAACGATGCTCTAAAACTCTTTTATATTCAGACCTAGCCATAATTTTGAATTAGGGTTTCATTTTCTCCTTTATTTTACATTATTACTTAATTAAAAAGTGATTATAATACTTTATTATTATTATTTTATTATAGTATGTGCAGATGCCTAGGTAATGAGTCCACAACCTATTATAATATTTTCCATTATAAAGTAATTTTAATATTACTTTAAATTAAACTTAGGAGATATTAAATATTCCTTATGAATCCATAAATGGGAATCTGGACTCATAAATTCAACGTCTTCTGAAGTAGCATGATCTTTGGTGATAACTGAACCCCTGCAGGCTAACTGATAGTTCCTCGTAGAAAATAGGAACTTACTCTAAAAAGTAGGAAGAACACCCAAAACACCTTAAACTGATGAAGTGGTTGCTGTACTGCCTTGTGGTCCCTCAGAAGGTCATCCAGTTGACTGCCAATTCTCTATTAAACGTAGGAGACTTCCCTAAAAAACAGGATCTGGGATCAAAATGTCTCACCAAGGCCCTGCAAATCTCTAAGATCAACAAAATGAGTTCCCTAACCATGTTGCTGACCTATAAGAACTCAAGTGATAGGCCAACCTTCCGCTCATCTTCCTATCACCTAGAAAGGGGACATGACAATTAATGCATTATAACCATCTTTAATTATAGTGATTTTTTTTGATATATCAGAATTCGTTATAGAACCGAAAATTGAAACCATGACGCATGCCAAGAAGACTTAAAAAAAATATAAGCCTTTATCCCAACAAGACCAACATAGAGAAACTATGCAAACCTAAGCAACCCATTAAAACAATGGAAAAAGAAACCTGACATTTGAGTTCCTTTGACTGAAAAAAGAGCACATCCATAACTTTGAGACTCTTTGCTTTCTAGGCAAGGCTATACACATGGTCAAGTGATACCTTGATGCTGGCATTCCATACAATGAACTAGAATTTTGAGCCATTTTGTATTAAGTTAAAAGAAAAAACATTGCAAATTAACAACACTTTGTTTTTTTTTTATTGAAATTATAACCTGTTATTAAGAATATAAAGTGCAACAAAATATTCAAAACTTGCTAAAAACTAAAAAGTCAAAAATATAAGTTTTGTTTTTAAAAGATATTATTGAGAGCTTGAAAATAAAGGAAGATTTACCCATCTTTTATGGGTAAATCTATTCCTATCATTTTGATTTAGGTCTTGCTCTGTTATAGTGTTGACCTTTGGAAAAACTGAAGCAACCATTGAAACCCAAAAATGGTAGCAGGGTGGAAAAATGCTTTCTTCGTGTTTTTGTGTTTGTCAAATGAGTTGCATATAAAAACATATCCTCACTTTATGGGGAATGCATGCATTGGGGGTGCCAGACATTAAAACATATTTTTAGATATCCATATTGTTCAACAAAGGCCAAGACTGTAATGGGCACCCTGGAAATGCCCAAAACTGAACCAACTGCTGATAGTGATTTTAATGTTAATTACTCCAGCATTACAGCATGATATTCTAGTATTGACTTCCCATTTTGCTGCTACAGTAATATGATTAGTGCTGTGCTATAGTGCTGCTACAGTAAAAACTGCCTTCAATCAGTCCAAGACCCTCATAAAATCATCCCTTCACAATGGCATAAGTATCGGACAAGAAGCGGGAATGATATGAGGAAACACCCAATCCGCCTGTAGCTGGAAATGCACCCAATCTGCCTGTTAATGAAGCTGATAGCAATGAATTCCAAAGGCCAAACCCCAAGGGAATGATGTCTAGAATGTTACAAGAGAGGATAGATGTCCTCTAATGCCCAAAATAGATCTGTAACTCACACATCTATTTTCTTCTCATTTCCAACCTCGCCTAACAATAGCCACAAGCTCTCCTTTTATTCCTACTTCGTAGGGTTGACCACTTTTCACAAGCAATGTGGGATAAATAAAATAAAATAAAATTAAAGAAAAAGGCCAACGGTCACACAACTGGACAACTGTTAAAGTGGGGACATTACAGTTCGCCCCCCTTGAAATTGTTTGTCCTCAAGCAATACAGCAACACAATGAACTCCAACCTCCACTTGGATTCCAAATGAAGTACTATGTGACATCCCTATGGTGAAATCTGCTCCTTATAGAAGAAGGTACTAAGTCACAAGCCTTTTTAGTGGCCTCCTCTAACGTAGTTGGGTCATGCCCCTTGACCCAACCCCTCAAAGGATCTGAGAGTCCATCCATAAATAACACTACTAACCTCCTCTCTGAAATATTTGTGACCAACACAGCTAACCTCAAAAATTCACAAATATACGTCTCAATTGATCTCCACTGCTTGAGTTGTGCCAGTTCCTTAAATTGTAACTCGGGATCTTTGGTATCAAATCTCTCTACGAGTATCTCAGTGAACTTGTAATATGTGATCTAATTATGTCCGGGGTTACCATGCCATGGTGCTACCACTCATGCGCTGGACCATCCAAATGAATAGCCGCATACTTGATAGCCTCTTCCTCAGGCGTAGGGTTCAGCTGGAAGTATGTATTTTCCTTTTGCACTCAAGCTCGTGCAGTCATCTTCCTTGAAGCATCATAATAAGGTGAAGAGAGTTTCCCGACTTTCTTTCTCAACTGAAAGTTTTTATTTCTCCCTCCTGATCTGGGCATGTGTCTCATCCTCAAGTCCATATAATCTTTGAGGGAAATATCTGCTTGAAACTTTGGTCTACTAGCCTCCCGGTCCCTCCTGAATTAATCTTGTAACTCGATAATCTGCGGTTCATTTACTGGTTGACCCGAACCTCTGGGTGGGAAGCTAGGTAGAAGAGGTCTCGAGCTTGCTGTTCAAGTTGGGTGTGCAACATATCTAGAGTTATCAGCCTCATTCTCATTGTTGCCATGTCCATTATTACCATTAATGTTATTCTCAGGACAGTTGTTGTTGCTTCGACCTCCATTATTGTTGCCCCTATTGTTATCGTTTCCCCCATTGTTATTGTTTCCATTGTTGGCATCACCTGCAATGATATTGATGCCCATTTGTCTAGCCACAAGATGCAACATCATATCCATTCACCTATTCTGCTCCTTTTGCATATGTTGCCCCTTCTCTAATGTACCCAGAAACCGTCTGAACATTACCTCCACCTGATCTAGACCGGTATTCCTGCCTCCACCTAATCCTGTATTCCTGTCATCTCGGTCACCCATACTGTTGTCTTGTTCAAAGAATATCTCCTTTATGTCTGTATGACTGGATTGTATGTCCCTCTGCACGGATGAACTAGACCGTTTGCTTTGCAAGTCTGAACTCCTACTTTGTCTTGCTTTGGTATTGCGGAAATTATAAAGTCCCTATCGCATGCTCAAACATAAATGTTTAGCCTTTTTAATTTCTGCTTTTAGTGTTTTGACATTTTGTCAAACATTTTTCCTTCTATCCGGCTGTTCCAAATTCCTTATAAAACCTCCATAGGATGGTAGGACTTATAGCTCTGATACCATTGTAATGGGCACCTTGGAAATGCCCAAAACTAAACCAACTGCTGATAGTGATTTTAATGTTAATTATTCAAGCATTATAGCATGATATTCCAGTATTGACTTCCCATTTTTCTGCTATAGTAATATGATTAGTGTCACACTACAGTAAAAACTGGCTTCAATCAGTCCAAAACCCTCATAAAATCATCCCTTCACAATGACATAAGTATCAGACAAGAAGTGAGAATGATATGAGCAAACACCGAATCTGCCTGTAGCTGGAAATGCACCCAATCTGCCTGTTAATGAAGCTGATAGAAATGAATTCCAAAGGCCAAACCCCAAGGCAATGGCGTCTAGAATGTTACAAGAGAGGATAGATGTCCTCTAATGCCCAAAACAGATCTGTAACTCACACACCTATTTTCTTCTCATATCCAACCTTCCTAACAATAGCCACAAGCTCTCCTTTTATTCCTACTTCACAGGGTCGACCACTTTTCACAAGCAATGTGGGATAAATAAAATAAACTAAAATAAAAGAAAATGCTAACGATCACACAATTGGACAACTACTAAAAGTGGGGACATTACAAAGACTGATTTAAAATACTGCTAATGATTTTTCAATTTTGGGCCATTTTTCCTTAGCATTAACTGTAACTTTTCAATAACTTCAGTTTGTACGTGGTTGATGCCAAATCTGACACATTCTTAGAGCCAATAGAAGAGTTTGGGTTGTGGCTTCATTATTTGTTCCATTGTCCAAGATCTTAAGATGCAATGCTATTTACAACCATTAGGAGGAGGTGACCAGCTACACCCCTGTCTAGGATCTGATTGTGAATGATCTCAACCAGACCCATGAATGGGGTTTTATGAAAACAAATTATTTCAATTGTCTGACATTTTATTTTGTGTACTAGAGTATATATGTTTTCAAATAACTCAATTTTACTTGAACTATTGTTTACTACATTTTTCAAAAATATTCATGAAAACACAACAAATTATTATGTCCAGAAGAATATCTTATAGTGGCAGAAAAGGGGAGAAATATTGAATGTTAAAATAAATTAACTCATTTATGTTTGATTTAATTTTAATTTTGTTATATTGGTTTCTGGTTATAAATTTTATTTGTTGCTTGCGAATACTCAAAAAGGTCAGTAATAAAAAAAATACTTTTTATTTGTTGCTTGAGGCTGCTCAAAAGTTAATAAGATAAAAAAAATATATAAATAAAATAAAAAAACTTGACAATCTACCAAAACCATAACAATTAGAAAAATTAGGGGAACAAGTACCTTGAGAATGATATCTAGTGACATCATTTATATAGATTAATCGATAAGATAGATATGTTAATCTACTTCATATGTTGATTTATTGAATGCATATCTTTTTTTTTTATTAAATAATAAATATATTGAGAAAAAGTGAACAATTAGAGAGAATACATCTTCAGAAAAAGGGAATTGAAAATGTGAAGACTATAATCTAAAGATTTTATAGTACAATGAAAACAAATAAATGATTAATCTTTTATTCGAGTAGCTATTTTACATTTCTATATAATTAGATATAAATTTTATATTACTTAAGAACTATTTAATTTACTAATTATGCACACAGACACAAATTTTATATCTCTTATTTAAGAATTATTATATTTTATCAACATTATTAACTTTACTTTTTTTACTGAAGAATTTTTTTCTGATAGATGATTTTTTTTTCTTTTTTTTTTCAGCAAGCTAATATGTATTTTATTTTATATTTAACTTTTGATACAACTCTTGGAAAGACATTGGTCATTATCTTGATAACTCTATTGTTAATAACAATGAAATATTTTTTCCTTGCTGGAAGGATGCTATATGAGTGTTTTTTTTAGTCTCGTGATGATGTGAACATGAACATCTGTGTCACATTGATGTGCAATCTTATATGAGGGGCCATTTAGAGACATGAATAGAAGGAACATTAAACAGTGTTTATGGTGTACCATATTTTTTAGAAGGAAACCAATCTATGCAAGTAGTGTGATAAGTAATAGAAAACAGGTTTTCTTAGTTTTGAAAGAACTTTATTTCTATTCTCTGTTAGTTTTTTTGGAGTTAGTCCCCAATTTTGTTACATTTTATGCAAATGAAATTGCTTTATGACATTTCTACGGTTACCTCATGTTTGTACTTCTGCAGGCAGCTTCTGGGACGAAAGGAGGTTCTAGTGGATCACCAGTAATTGATTGTCAGGGACAAGCCATTGCTCTAAATGCTGGAAGCAAATCATCAAGTTCATCTGCATTTTTCCTTCCACTGGAAAGAGTAAGATGTTTGAAAACTTTGAATTGGCCTCTTCAATGCAAGGACTAGATTGGATGGGGATGATATTCTTTTCCATCAGGCTTAAAGAAGAGCCGTTGACTGCCTACTAGGGTATATTATAAATTATATAGATTGAGGTTTTTTTAAATGTGCTCAAGTTTACTTGTTTCAGAAGCCTACTCCATGGTCCTCCCTAAGTGGATATAATGATCTTTGAGACAAGGTTTTTATTCCACATGACAATAGAGTGGCTTTGTTCAGTTTCTCTGGTTTCTGAGAATGAATTAGCTTCCTCTGTTTGCTGAAAAAATCACCTTTTTATTATAATGTAGCTCTGTTATACTACTGTACTGGTTCTAGTCCTGTTTCAGTAATATGATAACTAAATTTTTTAAAGCCATATTTTCTATTCACAGAGAAACAACTTGAACTTCAGTACATGTGAAGTGCACCACATGGGGCATGCAATATAGGGTATTATCAAGGGAGAAGTAGATTTAGTTATCTAATGACTTCCCGTAAGGATATAATCACAACCTCTACAAAACCAATTGCAAGAACTTCACTCCACTGGTTTTTGTGTTTTATATTACTTCGTACATCATATCTACTGGCTTATTTGTTCACTGTTGGGTAATGGTATTGTTAAGATTTCAAAAAATAGGGAACACAAACTTTGAGAAAATAACTCTGCAACTTCTAGAAAGCAAACTGCCTAAAATTTAGGAAAGTAATATTTGTTCTGTTAGTTATGTCTAAATACAAGCTCGGCAACAATTAAGTATTTTCTTTGTCTCCAGTCTAGCTGTGGGTTCTGGTTTCAATTTGATCGGTATATGACTGTCATATTATTATATTTTGATCATTTTGCAATATTGTATAGTAATATACAAGCATGGTACATATAGTACAAGGTATATTATTTATAGCTACTCAATTTTGATTGAGTTCATGTCTAAATTTCTTGTGTAAGATGCTTTAATCTTTCTTTGTTTCATTTACCCAAGATATCATGCATGCCATAATTTCTTCAATTTTTTTCCCTAGGTTTCTTAAATTTCCTATCATATTGTGGACTATTTGTAAGCTTTATTCTTAATATTTTGATCATGCTAGGCTTTCTGGCATCTCTTTTCTTGTGTATGGTAATATGCAACCAACAAACTCCTTTCATGAACTTCTTAAAACTCTAGCAGTCTTGCCTTAATAGATTCATTATCACTCAAACTCAATCCACATTGCAATCTGAAATTCAGAATCTCATATTGTATGGATAGGACAACATCTGGTCCATATACCATATAAAGAGGACAGAATATATTGCATGTTGTGATGTAGGCCCACACCACTATTATTTTATTATCACATCTTGTTGTGTATTCATTTCACAAAATCTTATTGAATGCCTCATCTTTCCATTTGCTTGAAAGTTGGTACAAATATTATTGTTTGATATCATAAAATTGTTTAACAGCTCCACAATTATTTTCTTGATAATTGATGTTGGTGAAACAGCCCTATTCCTATTGAAGTTCAATATGATTCTTTATGTACCTTGCAATTATAGTGTTTACAAATACATTGTATGCCCATATACAATCAGGTTTCTTATTTTAATTGCAAATTACACGAGAATCATTGTAATAATTTGTAAACACTATAATTGCAAGTATTAAACTAATGATTTGCAATTATAGTGTTTACAAATTATTACAATGATTCTCATGTAATTTGCAATTAAAATAAGAAACCTGATTGTATATGGGCATACAATGTATGTTCACAGCAGATTAGAGTTTCCCACACCACACTTTGACCATGGAAGTTGGGAATGGCGACGTTACTTGCAGGTTAATTCAGCTACCCCTACATGCCATAAAATACCTGCAGGAATTCAAACTCTGCCCTTGTACATCCAGATGCTCTATAACAGGTGTTCACAGCCCTCTACAAAGCCACGACCTTGCTAGGAAACTGGCAGCCCAGATCAATATATGTCTGCAGACTCAAACACCTAACAGTGGCTATAAATGACCTTCAAAGCAACAACTAACACACACAGAAATGAAGGTAACTTGGCATCTAAACCCTGATCAGACTGCTGCAAAATAATGGACAATTTGGTATACTACAACACCATATTTCCAATCAGAATAAGTAGAAATAATCTCAGTAAATTAGAGCACAATTTACCATGTCTTTCAATGGTTCACATTGCAAACAAGAAGAGGAATCAGTCCTCACAAACCCATGATGAAACCCTCGGCAAAATTTACAAGATGAAAATAAAGCAAAGTCATAGAATGGGTCTATCATCTTCAAGAGGCCTTTTTATAATTATAAAATGATCTTGGCTTCTTGCACTTTTCATTAAAGATGCTTCTCCCATGCACTTTCAAATAATAACATTATAATGATAAAGTTATTTTATTAAGATAGTCTTAATAAACAACTTATAATATGAAGCTCCATTAAATTGACTTACAATAATAGAAACTCAATCAAAAGAGACCCTCAAATCTAACTGTCAGCTCACAAGGGTCACAATGATAAATTGACCTCGCTTGGCTATAGGAATTTGCTAAAACGAGGACATCATAGAACTCCCTCCCTAAGTTGCTCTTACCCAAGCAATTGCTGTTTGGGGTGCTAAAAGTATATGCTCGGGCTCCAAAGTGGCATCCTCATCTAGAAGACCCGAACACTTCACCAAAGACTCTTTGATGATCCTGCAGTGCAAGTACCTCTCCATGGTATCCATAACTGCCTTAGGGATTAACTCTAATATCCCCTCATCATCCAATGGGGTTTTGTGGAAGATGGGACAACATGTGTGCCTAACGCCTTCTTGAGGCATGATACATGGAACACATTATGTACTCAGCTGTTCGTAGGAAGATCCAACTCAAGCTACCTCACCTACGTGTCATATCGCTCAAGTGAAAGGAGTGATTAGTCCTCTTCTGATCAACATACTGCTTCTGCTGTTTCTGTTCTCTTTGAATATTTTCCCTAACGTCCTCATGATATCCTAACTATCTTGTAGAAAATTACCTGCATTGGGTACCCTATTGTCATTGCATAGCAAGTCCATGCAACTAGGGGATCATACCCGTGTAAAAGCTCTAAATGGGGACATCTGAATAGACATGTGGTGAGTGGAATTATAAAAATACTCACAAAATATATCCACTTCACCCAAGCTTGCTGCTGAGATTATACATAATTCCGTAGATAGCTTTCTACCCACTTATTAACAATCTTAGTCTGACCATCAGTCTAAGGGTGGTATTTGGTAACCAAAGTCATCTCTATTCCCGCATGATCTAAACAACTCCAACCATAAATGAATAATGAAACAGATAGCACGGTTGTTCGCAATACTCTGGGGTAAACTATGCAGTTTGAACACCTCTTGAAAAAACGACTCTACAATCTGTATAGATGAAAAAGTGGCGGTGATGGGAAATAAGTGGACATATTTGTTGAGGTGATCCACCACCACATCAATGCAACCTCTGCCTTGGGCTTTTGGCAAAGCCCACAATAAAATCCATAGGCAAACATTCCCACTTTGGCTTATGTGGGTGCAGTAACCCTGCTAGATAAGAATGCTCTTTTTTATTGTTGACAAATAAAGCACTCTCTAACTATTGCACATATGACTTCAGGCCCGTCCATGTGAACCTCTCACGAAGCTTTCTATAGGTCTTAAAAAACCCATATGATGTCTAGCCAATGGAGAATCATGAAAGGCCCATAGTATATGCTGTAAGAGTCATTTGCAAGGGTACAACTGTCATCTTGCATGCCACCATCAACAATGCATCTGCCTACTGATCTCCGGCATACTTTGTGATGATAAAGTGTCTCCAATCCTCAACTATCTCAGTAATCATGCATAAGTGGGGTCTCCACGAGAGGGCATCGGCTACTACATTCCAAGTATCCTTAATATAGGATATATCAAAATCATATGAATGTAACCTAGTAACCCACTTCTATTGCCTCTCATTTAGATCCTACGGATAAAGTAAATGCTTCAGGCTATTGTGATCTGTTTTGTTACAAAATTTGCCGCCAACTAGGTACTGCCTGAATTTGGCCAAGGCATGCATAATATCCATCGTCTCCTTGTTGTCAATACTAAATGATCTCTTAGGACTTCTACGCTTCTTGCTCTCAAATGCAATGGGATGACAATCGTGGGAAAGAATTGCTCCAATGCCCTCACGGGAGGCATCATAGTGAACTCAAATGGCGTCGTCAAATCTGACAATGCTAAGATTGAGCATGGCATCATAATCTCCTTGAACATCTTAAAACACTCCTATGCCCGACCCATCCACTCAAAAGCACCCTCACGGGTGAGATCAGTAAGGGGGGTTGTATGTCGAGAGAACCCTGCCACAAATCTGTGGTAGAATGCACACAACCGAATGATATGATATTATAGATTTTAATGACGTCCACGAGGCTAAAGTAGCCTATGGGACCCACATGATCACCCCCCCAAGGTAGGAGTGGAACTAACTAATCTAGCTGGAGAGTTTTGGTTAACTTGTCTCTCTTTCATTGAAGTTTGGTAATCAGAGCTGCTGTTCTCTTTTCTTGGTCCTCCTTGAATAAGTAGTTCAAGTCCTTGTTCTGTAATATCTTTGTATAACCAGATCTAATGTCACTGTATGCTAGGCAATCTTTGACAAAGTGTTGCTTCGTCTCTACTGCTCCCATATCACACAGTAGACATGTTCTATCTACCCACTCTTCCTTTGGAACTTGCCATCTACCAGTTTTGCATCACAGCCGGTGTGAACTAGTTCTGAGTTGCGCTATCAACATTTTTGCTCTCCAATTAATAGGTGCTCTTATATAGTGTAATGTCCCCATTGGTTGCCAACATCAGAATTTCAGGGATTAGCCTAATATTGGATCCTTGTAGGCTAATGAGGATAGTTAGAGGGTTTTCTGAGGATTGATTCATCTCCAACATTTAGTGATTTATGGATTTGGCATTGTTCGATGTTATTTGAACTCCATTTGCCATACTTACTATGTATAGTAAGTCAGGGGTAATAGAGATGGACCTTTTCTATTTTTAGAAAGTGTATTTGGCCACATGGGGAATTATGAGGAGAGATTCCTATTTCAAACAACATGGTAATTAGACAAGTATTTCAAGAGATATTAAAGTTCAAGTGACTTAAGTAATTTATTTAAATATTTTAATGTTATAAAGTTATAAAGTTACTTAAGTGACTAAAAGATGAAATTGGCTTTTAATCCCATATTGCCTAGTTGTTGGTGTCTTCCCTCATATCGAGGTTATAAAAGCATGGAGCTACATTGGGATTGAGACAATGAATATATGTTATTATTCAAGTCTTGAATGGTTGCTTAAATGTGATTGGATATTTCCTAAGGACGAAACCCCTTGAGGAAAATAGTGAGGCTAGACGCAAACCTAGTACTCACCTTGCACGTTTAGAACTAAGTTCAAATTGATACATTGATTTACAAGAAGATTGGAGCTTAATAGTAGGAAGAAGAATAGGTGGTTGAAATCAATTTAAGACATTGGTGAGTACAAGTCACTTTTTGGCAGAGTTGTGCTTGGACGACAGGTAGAGTGGACAGTTCTTCATAGAGCAGAGACAATGCTAGCAATGTATAGGTTAGGAAGCAACAAGTCGACACCACACTTGACTCCATAGTGGACTCACACAGCAGCAACCTCCTACAAAACGTTGGCTAGAAGGGCAGTAATAACAATGAAGCTAAGGCACACATACTGGAAGTGATTTGCGGGAGACTCTCTAGTGGATTAACGACGTCCTCATATTGCAGCAGCATTAACATCACCTACCCAAACAGCTCGGGTTCACTCTCCTACAACAACACGGGTACTCCCTCCAGTAGATGACATCCTTTAATTGTTGAGTTCAGACTGTATGTTATCTAGCTATTGTTCTGCATAGTAGATACGTTGATTTTTACATACTGTCCTTAGTGCATAGAGGTTTGACTGTGTCTCAACAGTGTGGGGAATATTACTTGATTAATTTTCCATAACTCAGGTCTTGCAATTTTATATATATTGACACACCAATGTTGTAATCTCTTGTAAACAATAAATCCAATTTATGGGACAGTTGTTAGTTTGGTTAGGATCATTAACAATATAAAAGTGGCATCAATAGTTGACACTAGATGAAGTGTGTCAACTGTTTGTTAAAATTTATTGATTAGACATTTGGCCCCTTTTAATATATTTAAGGAGGGTTTTTATAGTGGTATTAAAGCTGCTATCTCCAGAACACACGTCCATTGAAGAACTCGCCAATATGAACAATACCTTTTGCTTGTATGCACATTGCCAACCCTCTATAAGTGATAAACTAGAGGGATAATTAGGTCTGTGATGTTTAACACCATTGATTTGGTATTGAGTGAAGTTCTAGAATAAATTTGAGAACATTATATTATTGGTTCAGGTCTGCTTTTAGTCACCATTTCATAATTAAATTTGGTTCCTTGTTAAGAGTTTGTTGTGTTATTTCTAGTTGTATGGAAATTTGATAAACTTGGCAAACATCCTCAAATCAAATAAACATTTGCATGTTGAAAAAAAACTAAGCAACATTCACAACATATGAGTTGTACCCCAACTGTTTGGGAAAATTCCTCGAATCAAAATTTAATTTCTTATATTAGACCAAAGGGGCTTATTATAGTGGTGTCAAAGTCCAGTTTCCTGCCATCCCATGGGGTAGGAAAGTTATTTTATTTTCATTTTTGCTGTTGCATTTGGAGTGACCAACACTCTAGCTTTCTTTTCTATGGATAGACGTAGGAGGACTTGTAGTTCTAGAAGCCGGTGGAGTAATGAGGAATTTAGCACGAAAATGAATGCTTTGCAATAGAGTATGGAAAAAATTAAGCTTCATCAACAGAGATTGGCGGAGAGCTTGTTGGATTCAGAGACAGTTGAGAGGACAGTGAGGTATTTGGTTTCAGCCTTTAGAAGGCCGATATCGAGATTGCAGGGAAGGAAGCTTGAGTTTTCCCCGACAGGTGTCCATGATGCATATGTACTTGTATTTAGTACGACACTTGCTAGTCCTATCTATAGTGTTGATGATGGACCCATTTTACAAAGATGACTAGATGTGTTAGTACCTTTGGTGGATAGTGCCAGTAAGGTTCAACACGTTGGGCCCCCCGAAGTTGTTGCAGTTACTACAAAGATAGTTGATACAATTGTTACTATTGATACTTCAGGCTCTCTTGAGGAGGGAATTATTATTGGAGATTTGTATGTGAGTTGTCATATTGTTGCTCCAGTATAAGAGGTAGTTGCATCCTCAAGTAGGACCGATGCATGTATAGCGTCACCTAGCTGTGACACCAGTGATTTGGGTGTTACAGTGGAGTCATTAGATTTGGGTTCATGCTCTAGCATTATTGATTCAAACCTTGGCATAGAGTCGTGTGCAGAGTCAGGTGATGGTAGTTGAGGCTCTATTAGGTGATGGGGATGCAGACAGTATGGACATCTCTGATGATTTGTTGGATGATGCTATGAGTTGCATTGGGTATTATACCCCTTGTCAGATATTGAGTGATGACTCTAAGGAGGTTTTGGATGAGTCCTAGGATCAATGTTTACAAGATCTTACCATTGAGGTGGAAACTGAGACATGTGGGGAGATTAATATTTCGAGAGCATTTATTTCTTCGAAGGAGTTGTTTGAGGTACATAGTAGTTGTATCTCAGATGCAGAGTTGTGCAAGGACGATAGCACATGTATGAGTGATCTTGTGGTGGACAGTTTTGATTCAGTTTCCTATTACAATGCAGTTAGTGAGATAGAGACACAGATCTTGCATAGGAGTCAGGGGTTACAAAGGCATTATGTGACTTATCAGCTGAAGGTGAGTGATAGTGACATTTATTCATCTCTTGATCATTATGATGCTATTCAACATATGATAGCTACATTTGGTTGGGGTGCCCTAGTGTCAAATGAGCACAGTGATAGTAGTCTTTTCCTAGTAGAGGTTCATGCGCTTCGAGAGGGTGTTAGGATCTTGAAGCATAGTTACTCTCAGTTAGTTGATGATAGAGATTAGCTTTTGGAGTTGGGTAGCACCTGCTATGAGGCGTTGTGAGGGAAAGAGGAGGAGGTGGTTGAGCTCACCCAAGAACTTGAGGTGACAGTGGACTCTCTTCAGTATACTCAGTTGGCTCTTTAGGAGTCACAATCATAGTTGGGTGAGGTTACTGTGGAGTTAGAACGGGTGTTAACACCAGCCCCAAACACTGTTCAGTTACAGATTGTGGTTGGTGGTGAGTTTGCTTCTACGGTTGAGGATGAGGGACGTGGTGACGGGCTCTCAAGGTTTTACATACTTTTCTTAGTGCGTAGAGATTTGACTGTCTCAATAGTGTGGGGAATATTACTTGATTAATTTTCAATAACTCAGGTCTTGCAATTTTATATATATATATATATATATATATATATATATATATATATATATATTGACACACATATATATATATATTGACACACCAATGCTGTAATCTCTTGCAAACAATAAATCCAATTTACGGGACAGTTATTTGTTAGTTTGGTTATGATCATTAACAATATAACAATGACATCAATAGTTGACAGTAGAACAAGTATGTCAACTGTTTGTTAAAATTCCTTGATTAGACATTCAGCCTCTTTTAATATATCTAAGGAGGGTTATTACATTGGTATCAGAGTTGGTATCTTTAGAAGATATGTCCATTGAAGAACATGCCAATGTGAACAATACCCTTTGCTTGTATGCACGTTGCCAACCATCTATAAGTGATAAACTGGAAGGATAATCAGGTCTACGATGTTTAACACCACTGATTTGGTATTGAGTGAAGTTTTGGAATAAATTTGAGAATATTATATTATTGGTTCAGGTTTGCTTTTAGTCACAATTCTAGAATTAAATTTGGTTCCTTGTCAAGAGTTTGTTGTGTTATTTCTAGTTGTAAGGAAATCTGATAAACTTGGCAAACATCCTCAAATCAAATAAACATTTGCATATGAAGAAACTAAGCAACATTCATAGCATCCGGGCTGTACACCAACTGTTTGGGAAAATTCCTTGATTTAAAGTTTAATTTCTTATATCAGACTAGGGGGGTTATTACATATAGGCCTTTTCGTCATGACTAGAAGTGGGGTTAAATTTTTTAATGTAATAAGATTTTTTTTGCCCCCATGTGCCTTGTCATTAAAATATTGTGAAAATTTTCCACGACAGACTTCTTTATTTCTTTAATACTGTCTAGGCAAGTATGGATGTTGATATCTCATTTTCGCATCTAGTTGTCATTTTGCTTCATCCATGTACTTTTTCGCCTTTTCGCCTGACAAGTTTTTCATCTATGGCTAGCTTGGGCTAGCAATGTGTTTCCAGGCCTTGGGTTTTCTCTAAATAGCTTAGCATTTGGACCAATGTGATGGCTTGTAACAGAAAGGAACCCACCTCAACCAATAAGATCTCATAAGGCACTGTGGCCTTGACTTTAAGATTGCATGTGATGAAGTGTTTTTGAATTCTTTGTACCTGTCGTCATTTCTATTTGGACATACTGCCGCCCCAAACTTCACATCTGTATAGAATAACTAGAGTGACCAGCAGACCAAAAAGAGTTTTCATGGTCGTCCAATCCCATAATTATGCGTTCCTACACCTGTTTTGTAGAGAATATAACACCTTCCAACCCCCTTGAATACTTTTTGATCTGCATGTATCCCAATTGAGTTTGTTATGAAAATTTGTACCCAAGTATTTTTACAATTTGAAGAGGCCAACCCAGAATAGCACAAACCTTATTAGGGTCTATGCCTACTCGCTCAGTACTGATGATGTGTGCAATATATAACAACTCAGTTATGCCTAATGCACATTTGGACTCCTTTGCATACAAAGAAGCTCTATCAAGAATGTCCAACATTGTATTCATGTGTTCTATACGATTGCCCCAAGTCCTACAATAAACAAGTATGTCATTAAAAAACACTAGAACAAATCTCCGCACTTGGCTTTAGAATACTCTATTCATAATCGACCCAATGTAGGCAACATCATACACTCTGTTGCCCAATCAATTACATCATTATGTCGTACTAAATACTGCATATATTTGAAAGAAATTAGCTTGAGATTACTGTTCCTAATGGCCTTAAGGATGTGTGTTTTTCCACCCTTAATAAATCTCATCTTCATCTTTTTAACGCTGATATAAATATCCTCAATGGTATGCAAAAATCTCATGCCAAGTATCACATTAGTGCTGCCCATGTGTATCACATAAAAATCTTCCTTAAGAGAATAATTGTTTAGCTTCATGGGAACCCTTAGAAATCATCTTGTTGCACCTAAGGGTGTAACCATCTACCACCTGTACTCCAACTCCCTCAAAGTCTTCTGTTTTAATCCCTCTCTTGGCAACCAAAAGTGAATTGATAGAATTTTGTGTAGCACTATCAAAGAGAGAAATAACACACTGTGCTGCCAAGAGTCCATGCATCCTGAAAGCACGTTCTTTTCTCATGCTGGAAAGGTAAACAACCTTGAGGTTAAAATCATCTATCACCACATCACCATCACCTGAAGCATCATGTGTCACATGCACATAATCAGCTGGTTACGTGGAAAAATCAGAACTGTCCTCATCATCAGAGTCACTCCATCATCTTATTTTTACCCTTAGGCTTCATAGCGAAATCATGTTTTTTATCATAAGATCCTCTGCAATAAAAGCCTAGTCTCCTCTTACTTAGATTATTTAGAGTCTCCTGATCTAAAGGGGCTGCCATAGGATGTTTAGAATCAGCTCTATCATCTTTCTTAGGGGCTGCCCTATCATATGATGAAGTAGTGGGCTTCAAAGCAAACTTGCCTTGTGGTGTAGATGACTCAAGATTCCTTTCTTTTTCATTGCCTCCTGCAAGATAGGTGGATCCAAGGATTTAACCCACCCTCTAAGTGGTTCAACCAAACCCTCCATGAAAAGCATAACTTGTCTCTGATAAAAAATGTCAAACCATTACACATTTGCTGCTGAAACTCACTGATATAGGCCTCAAGGCCACCTATTTGTCTCAACTGAGTCAACTCTCTGAAGTAATTATCAGGGTCTTCCTATCGAACTGCTCTATCAACCTGTCAACAAACTCCTGATGGGAAGCTATTTGATCTTGATGTAGTGACATAAGCCACCAATCATGAGCTGCTTTGTCCAAATGCAAGACAACAAAGTAGATGGCATCCTCCTTAGTCATGGGATGAAATGCTAGATAAGTATCGAGCTTATGAATCCAAGCTTGTGCTGTAACCTTGCCACTACCATCAAAGTGGGCCAAGGTCTTCTTGCTGGCTACCTCTCTCAAATCTGTCTGTCTAGGCTTCTGTCTCTCAGGTGCATGGCTACCTCTAGTGCTTTCCTGCTTCTGTGTAAGAAATTTGTCAAAGTTTAGATTCTGCTTGATGTCTTGCAGAAGAGTATCCCAATCAGCATAGTGAGCAACAACATCATCAACAAATGACGCAGCCTCAGTCTTAGTACTAGCCACGTCAACCTCAAGTCTCTTAACTTAGCTGGTAACTTAGCTTTAAACTAACCTTGGCTTGTCCCAAATTGAAGGGTTATCCCATTGTAATAACAACTGGAAGCATAAACTGATATAATGATTGAGATGTGGTGTATGAAGGGAGACTATAACTAACCAGTTGAAAGGTCAAAGTAATTGGTAATAGCAGATTGATTTAAAATAGTGTATCAGCATTATCACAGTCTCTCAGGGATCTTGAGCATGGATGGTGGTACCTTACATGTATTAATTGGATGCCATTTGTTCTAATATCCATGAAATATGAACTAATTGCTTGTCTGCAGCGTTGCCCCTGCTATACAGGCTGTTTTGATTTCCTTATGCATATTACTTTCTGTTGCATTCCATTATTAAGTTTTTTTTTTTTGATCTTCTCTTTCAGCAATGTCCTTTTCCTAAATTACACACGTGGATGGATATCTTAGGTTATCTTAAGATTAACAGGGCCACTGTATTTAATGGTAACCAAGTTAAATATATGCCTAATGCAGATTATGTTGGAAGAAGTTCAAAGTTTTGAAATTATATCCATGATTTCTTATTGTCTTCAAATTTGTTCAGGTGGTAAGAGCACTAGAATTTTTAAAGAGGAGCAATGATGAATGCAGCAATGGATGGCATGAAGTCCATATTCCTAGGGGTACACTACAGGTTTGTAATATTTATACAGGTTTTTAAACATGCTTCTGTGTTGTATCTCTTTCTATGCATGTAATCTTAGGTACCAGTTTCTAAAAATTTACTAGTTTGTGGGGTGAAATAATTTTGAAATCCGGAATCTTGAATTAACTCAGATTTTTTTACATCGATTAAAAAATCGGGCTGAATAAAGCAAATCTTTGAACTCACAAAAGATTCAGACCAAATTGGATACTAAAATCTGATATCTGTAGTTGGTGGTGGTATACATAGGCTTAATATTTGCCTGTACTAAGATAAGATGTGATAAGTTGAAGAGGGTCCGCTAAGAAGTTCAAAATTTACTGAAATATTGGTACTTTTTTGTTTACTTCTAAAATGCGCTTATGTTATTGAGAAATGTCTCCCTGGAATATGATTCATTTTATCCTAAATTTGCCCAAGTGTTTTGAAGATTGAATTCAATATGTGAATTGATTAGTTGATTGGATTGGATTCTCTAATTAAAAAGACAGTGCCTGTGGGTTCTCATCATTTTATTGACTTTTAAATCCATGTGTAGTTACCATTATTAAAGATGCATTTAGAACAGATGATTCATACAAGTACCATAATTTTCAAACTACATGTATGTGCCAAAAAAAGTACTTGGACACATTTAAAGCCATGTTACAATCTTTTTGCTGATATCTTATATGCACTTTTCAGTTTTACTCCAAATTTTAATTATTTGATCTCTCTATTCTCCTAAGTAATTCACTGGCTACCAAATGTCATTGTTTCCACTTTATCATTTATCATTTCATTTCTCATTTTGTGTTTTATTAATTTGACCAGTTTTAGAGTCATTCTTATTCATTTATTTTTTTACGTATTTTATCTCTTATTAATATTCTATTGTCATTTGTTGTTGTAATAGTTATTTTCTGAATTTGTAATTGATTCTTTTGCAATATAGCATGAAGTGGAGAACTCTCTCACTTTCCAATCACCCAAATCCAAAAGTGACATTAAACCAAAGTTATTATTGAGTTAACCTTTTCCTCAAACTTTCAGTGGCATTTGTTAATTTCATACCAGAAGTAAAGATAAGCAACAAAACAAAATAATGACCATAAGACACAACAAATATCCTTGGAAAACCCTCCAACTTGGCTGTGAAAATCCCAACCAAAAGTATTGCTTATAAATTTAACAGTGTTACCCTAACGCAGGTGTGCGGGGGGATGTCGGGATGAGTTTTGGGTGCGGGAAAGAAATGGCCTTAATTTGGGGACGGCGGGGGTGCGGCGGCAGGGGAGCAGGGGGGAGGGGGTTGCATAGTATACATATATAATGTATATGACTGGAAATGCTAATTATGAAATGATACTTCAATATATTATATAACATTAACATACCAAATATAGTTGAATACAATGAATAGAGAAAATTGAAATGCAATTCACAAACCATAAATATTTAATAAGTTCAAACTTGAAACTTGAAACTGCATAACCATTATTGATGACCATTTAACAAATTAACTTAATTCAAGATGCAAGATTCAAAATTCATTGTCCAAATATGATTCTATGAATATCATATATCATAAAGATGCTCATGATGACAATGAGCCGAATAGCATGAAACAGTGAAATAATAATAATGTATCATAGCCATATCAAAGTGAGTACAATCAACAAAATGACAAAATTTCAATAATGAGAATGGAATCACCGTCTATTGGTCTTATTAAACCTTCAAATAGACCACATGGGACCCACACCCAATTAGGGTTAGCATGCCTAAAAAACAAAAAACAAAAAAAATGCAAAAACACTTTTTATTTTTGACTTTTTCGGCCATCTTCTCGAAGCACCCCATAAGCACTTGGGAAGCACCCGAGCACCGCATCCCACCCGGGTGCTCGATGGGTGCAGGGCCGAAATCTCCCGACGAGGGTACTCGGGTGCGCTGGGGTTTTGACCCGGGTGCGCGCACTCGGGTAACATTGTTATTTAATGAAAGAGAAGAAAACTGATCTACAATTTTGCCCAAGCAATACGCTTGACTGAAGAAATGATAATGACACCTTTCTAAATGTTTATATAGAGACAATTATGAATGCTTCTATGTATTGTTCACCTTGAAAACAAAATATCAATCTGTATATTCATGCAAATGCCTTCTTGAAGAATATTAAACTTGTCTCGACTCTTCATTGTCAGGACAATGAAAGGTCAGCTTCTTACATACAAAGATGACCATACAAAAAATGAAGCGACTTAATGAGATAAATCAACTTAAAATATAGCTTATCACATGAAATAAAGTGACATCACTAGAGACAATTATCAATTATTTATTTATTTCAAATACTGGAGGAAAAGATAATTCTCGCCTCTATAACATGAACATTACACCATGTCATGGAGTAATTTATCTTAGCTAGGGAGGTATCTTCCCAGATCTCCATGTGATGGAGTCCCAACATTACACCCAGAATGGCTATACCTATTTGTAGAAAAGATTTTATCACAAAATCTCTCAATGTGATAACATCATGGAGTTACTCAATATACCTTCCACCATGGCTACTCTCATTTGTGGAAAGAACCATATGCACAAGTGCTCATCACATAGTCACTCAATGTGATATTGTCATGGAGTCCCTCAACATAATGTCCACCATGGTTATTCCCATCAGTAGAAAGATCAACATCTCTCAGAGGGCTTTTACCGCATATTTCTCCATCTCAGAGAAATATGCATTTTAGCAAGTAGCAAAGATCGCTGATGCTGAGACTTCCTTCCAGTAAAGGCAAAATTCTCTACAACATTGAGCTTGTCTCAAAAATGTGCAAATTTCACTCTAGAGAGGGGCTTGGTGAGAATATCAGCTGTCTATTCATCAATGTAAATATACTTTAGTTGAATTCCTTTCTTCAACGCCATATCTCTGATGTAATGATATTTGATCTCTACATGTTTTGTTTTGTCATGAAGCATTCGATTGTTAGAGAGCTTCACATAACTTTGATTATCATAATGAATCGCAATTGGTGCCAATTTTAGACCAAATAGTCCTGCAAGGAACTTTCAAAGCTACATTGCTTCTCAAGCTGCTACATATGCTGCAATTTATTAGCTTCAGCAGTGGTTTGCGCCACAAAGGTTTGCTTTACTACACTAGGATCATGGTAGATTCACAAGCGAAGCAACATCAAGAGGTACTTTTGTGATCAGTTCCACTCCCAACCCAATCAAAATCAAAACAACCTTGTAACATCAAATCTTCACAGGAAGTATGTCTCAAGCCATATTCCAATGTGCCATGTAGGTAGCTCAAGATGTGCTTTGCTGCAACAAGATGAATTTGTCTTGACTCACACATGAATTGACGAAGAGTGTTCAGTGCGTAACAAATATCTGGTCTAGTATTGACTAGATACATCAACGATCCAATCAATTACCTATGGATGGTGGGATCTGCCAAATTTGAGCTAGATGCAAAATCACTCAACTTCTTTAAATTTGTTTCCATGGTGTGGACATGGACTTGCAATCTATCATCTCAAATCTCTTCAAGATATGTATGGTGTATTTCCCTTGACTAAGAATAATGTCATTGGGTCTTTGCCACACTTCTAGTCCTAGAAATTAATGCATAGGACCAAGATCATTCATTTCAAACTTGGAGGTAATTCTTTCTTGCATCGTCAATGGGATGATTTGCTCTAGTAAGAAATAAATCATCAATATAAAGAATCAATATTAATGCCTCCTATCAATTATCTTGAAGTAAAGATTGGAATCTGCATCTTTCTTGGAGAATCCCAAGCTCATTAATTAGCAATCAATCTTTTCACACAATGCACAAGGTGTTTGCTTAAGGCCGTACAATGCCTTATTCAATTTTCTACATGAGACTTTCCCAGGAATAGCAAAGCCACTTGGTTGTTCGATGAACACATCTTCAATCACACTAAGAAATGCAATTTTTATATCCATTTGATGTATTTTCCAGTCATTAGCTGATGCAATAGTAATAATAGACCTTATAGATGTACAATGAACCTAAGTCACAGGGTTTGCCAAATTTTCAATTTTAGGTTTGAAATTTGGCAAACCCATAATAAATAAAAAAACAATCGTAAATGTTTGCTTAAAATTTGACAACTCTTTGATGCTTTTTGACTTTTGAAATTGTGGACTCTGCAAATCGTGGACTTCTACAAATTGTGGATAGTGGCTACCTCTGCATTCCCGACTCCTGTCCGTCATTTCTATGACTTCTACAATTCCGTTTTGGTGTCTCTCCAATTCTCATCCGTAATTTTTTTGTTTGCAATCTCAACTTCGTCTGTCATTTCTATGTTTGTAGAGACTCCTGTTCATCACTCTGCAACTCCCCGTTGAATTGTTTGGATCATGTTCAACCGACAACTACCACGCTATAAATAGACTATTTTTATTGTGTTTTTAGTTTGAGCTTATATTAATAAGATTTTTATTTTATGTTTTAGTTTGAATATAATTTATTTTAATTTATGTGAAGTGTATTTTAGTATAAAATATTAAAATTGAATACAATTAAAATATTCTCATTTATGTTATTGTGTTTTATTAATTTATGTTTACTATTATTAACTTAAATTTCATAGTTGTCGAACTCGAATTCGAACTCGAACCTTGTGAGTTAGTAACGAACAATGAGAGTAGATGTTTCCTCATAATCTATTCCCTCCTAAGAAAACCTCGTTGCCACAAATCTTTCCTTGTAGTTCTCAATGCTCCCATCAACTGCATGTTTGATCTTAAAAAGCCACTCACATGACACAATTGATTTTCCTTCAAGCCTTGGTACCACATCCCAAACATCATTCTTAATGATAGACTGATATTCATCTGTCATAGTATCTATCCACACTTGCTAATTGGATGCCTCATCAAAGTTAGAAGGCAAAGGCAATGATGTGACTCATTAATGACACATATCCTGGAAATTGCTGTAGTCTCTTGCTTTCTCTAAGGTGCCCTGAGGATCTGCATATTTTTCTGCCTCTTGCATAGTTTTCCTAGCCCATAGAGGTCTCTTTAAACCTATAACAATATTGGTCCATGAGTTGCTTCTCTAGGATTAACAGGATCAATAGAATATTTTGGTTCAATAAACTCTCTCTGAGTCTTAGTAGAATGATCATGAGAAATGATATTTCCTGAGGTGTCTTCTCTACTTTGCTGTCTATTTCCATGTAAGACCCTTTTGATCTTTTGAAGGCTACTTCCTCTTATTGTTTGTGCCTTCGAATGTAGATTCTGTAGGCCTTTGAAGACTCATTGTAACCCACACATATTTCTTGTCTGATGGTTCTAGTTTAGATCTTTTATCTTGAGGCACATGAATATAAACATGACAACCAAAAATTCTTACCTGACTAACCTCTGGTTTCGCACCTGTGAAAGTCTCTTTAGGATTCATCCTTTCCAATATTTGACAAGGGCTTTGGTTCTGAAGATATACAACAGTTCTGGAAGCTTTTGCCCAAATAAAAGTTTGTAGATTTTAATCATGAATCATAGCTTTGGATGCCTCAACTATGGATCTATTCTTTCTATCTACAACTCTATTTTGTTGAGGCTTGTATTGAACACAAAACTCCCTCTTGATCCTTGACTCAATTTAGAAATTTTGGAACCCTCCTATCCATTATCAGATCTTAGAACCTTGATCCTTTTCCTGGACATGTTTTCAACTTGAGCTTTGAATTTTTTGAATTTATAAATAATAAAGTACTTCTTAAGACTCCTTAGATTTCAAGAAGTAAATCGGAGTCTTTTGAGAACAGTCATAAATGAAAATCACATAATACAAAAATCCACTCGAAGATGTCACAAACATTGCTCCACATAAAATCTAAAATTTCTTTTGATCTACTTTCACTACCGTGAAAAGGACCTTTAATGTTCTTACCCAGTGCACATCTTTTAAAATATCATTTTGCTCGTGACTAAGCTTCAAAAAACTGGTGACCATCTTCTTTGTGGATGGAAGGGCTCTGAAGTGTAGGTGAGCAAGTTTCCTATTGCATAACTCACTTGAATTGCTGGAGTCAAACAATAATGTTTGAATAAATAAATAGAAAGTCTATGTAAACTCTCTTGATGAACACCAGTCACTTGGGTTGTTTGATATTAGAGTTATTGGACCAATCAAGAATTTTACCTTCAGAAATTGCAACCTGATACCCTTTGTCCTACAATGTCGATAATAAGACGAGATTTGATTTGATTTCTGGAACAAACAAGACATCACTCAAATGAGGATGCCATAAACTAGATGAAGAGTGGTGACCTCAACACCTTTTATTGAATAACAAACATCATTTCCAATTATCACTTGTAAGTTGGTTTCTCTTTCTACCAAGTCAGAAAGATGCTCTCTATATCTTGTAATGTGATGTGAAGCATCATTGTCAATCAACCCAGTGTTACTGTTGGTTGGAACATTGCTTAAAACTTAAAAGAGCAGAGATGGATAGAAACCCTCCTGAGTTTGTCACTAAATTCCTTTTGAGGTGACACCTTATCAACATCTGCAGTTGAAGCATGTTTTTATTTCTTGTGATACAATCTCGAGCATAGTGACCATACTTGTGACATCTAAAATGTTGAATGTGAGAGAGATCCTTGTTCTTCTTTGGTTCAAGAGCTGAATCTGATTTACTATCTGTATTCCTATTTATTGGAATACGTTGCTTATGAATTAAAGACAGAATTTTCTTCTTATCAAATCTGCAACTTGAGATAATACTAGAATAACACAGCAATGCTGAAAAGAAAAAATGGATAATACCATAATAGTACAGAAGATGTTTAAACGAGAAGTTAGAGGTTGGAAATTCAAAAGCCATTTTGGGAAAAATCTTTACTCCATGATCATCGATTGAGGACAAGCAATCATGGAAACAACAGCTGTTGTAAGTTGTAACCCTTCAAACAAATACAACGGATCTTCTATTAGATGAAATCACACCATCTAGCAAATAAAATTGCAGTCTCTTTTAATATAAATTGGAGGGTGACCAATAATATTGATTTACTCTACAAAGGCCTACTCGTTGAAAGGTAGTATATAAATAAGGGGTCGACCTGGGCTAAGGAAAATATAATTAATTTGAAAGGCAGCTATTTCCTTCAATAAAAGAGGTTTGTTTAAAATTAAATCATTTTTTTCCAAATTCAACAATGAAGAGTGATGAATATTAGCAAATATTTTTGTCATAATCTGGTGAATAATTATTGATTTTCTTAATATAGGAAAAATTGACTTGGTTTAGAATTATACTCGTAAAATTCGTAAACATCACACTCTGAATTTTTGTCATGTTTAGATGACTCTTGTTCACAAGGGATTTGATGAAACACGTCGACTGGGACTTCAGCGCAAGACTGAGCAGGTAAGTGTAATGTGCACTTACTGCACAAGTATAGTTCGATGTAGTCAACACATATAGAATCGTTGGGTGAGGAGGAATATTCAAGAACAGGTTTGCTATTGGATACATTCATTTGAGGTAGTTAATAATTTACATAACGCTTTTAAAGTTAACACATGGAGAAGTCAGGCATGTTCAGATACTGTTGAAATGAGCTTCCATATTGTTTTGTTTTGATTTGTTTTTGCCATTTCGGTATGAACCAACAGATTGTCAGACAGGCTTCTCATGCTGAAGAGACTGGAATGCTTGTTGTAGATTCTGTTGTAAGTATTTTACTCGTATCCTGCCTTGAGTTGTACATTACATAGAGTTTTTTTATGCACGCAGATCTGGAAAAGGTATTTGATTGTGATAGGTTCTTAAGTTTTGCCAGTTTTTTTTCAGGTACCTGGAGGTCCTGCTCACAAGCATTTAGAGCCAGGTGATGTGCTTGTGCGTGTGAATGGTGAGGTATTATTTTTTAGCCATCTTATACTAACAATCTATTGCAAATTTTTTATTGTACTTAAGTACATATAGAAAGGTAGAAGCCAGGTGGTAGATCTTCTTGTTTAAATGTAATGATTTTCTTTTGTGGTGGTAACTTCTTATTATAATTGTCTGGACCCTTTATGTTGCTTTGGAGGCTTCTTAAGTTTCTGGGAGTACATAGTGTCTAAAGGACTTTTTTAGCATAATAACACATATCCTGTCGACATATTGACAACCGGGTTCAGAATCATTCTATAAAGAGAATCGACCAGAATGCCTTTTATATAAATTTCTTGCATTTCATAGTTTTCAAATCAATTTTCAAATTGGCTTCTGCAAAATGATTCACCTATACAAACCTGTCACATGATTAATGCAAAAAATGTATATGGAATGAAATGACCTATATTGATGTTCATGAATTGCATAAATAGTTTAATGAGAGGTAAATTTAAAATTTGGTGGTTAATGCATTCCCATAACAATCAGCTGTCGCAATGGAGAATAAGAGGATTTACAAAAGACACATATGCTCAGCAAGTAATATACAATATATATAGCTTTAGTTATAAATTTATGCTGTATACAAATCTGTTGCTATGCCTTGTTCCTTCCCGCGATGAGAATTTAATGGATCAGGAACAACCATTGTGAGCTCATAAGGTATATAGTGTCTAATTCCATAGCAACCCTTAATTGCCATTATACTTATGATTATGTATGGATGCAGGTTGTAACACAGTTTTTAGCACTTGAGATGTTGCTTGATAATAGCGTTGGGAAGTCAATTGATTTAGAGCTTGAGAGGGGTGGTATACCTGTAAAGGTTACCCTAAAGGTAATTACAAAAAACTCTATATTAAGTTATGTACAGAAATACTATTTTAATCTCTATGCAAAAAATGAGTACACACTTCTCTTTTGTATTTTATGCTAAAAGGCTTACATCATTGCTATCACAGGTGCAGGATTTGCATTCTATAACTCCAGATTACTTTTTGGAAGTTAGTGGTGGTGTGATTCATCCTTTGTCATATCAGCAGGTTTGTTCTCAAATAGTTGACTAGTTTTATGAAGCTCACACAATGGCTTTTAGCTTGTAGCTCTTCATCTTTGTAGAAGCTGATAATCTCTATTCATTTTAGTCCTTAATCCTCACGTTTCAATACTTTTTTGATGTCTAAGTTCATTCCACTGCAAATGTATCCGCATTTCATGTTTTCTTTCTGAACATCTTAAATAAATATATCTTAATTGCGCAACTAGTCCACTTTTTAGTATTCCCAGGATTATTAATGGGGTGTGGCATGTGGAGGTGAGATATATGGAACTGTTCTTGATGTGTTGGATATATGCATTAAGATGGATCTTACTCTTCCTTGTCTACAACATCATTACTCTTTGCAACTAAATTGAAAATAGCACGCTGTTTTTATCCTGTTTGCTAATCCCTAAAGAATCTGACACTTACAACCCGATTCCAGATAGAGGCTTTTTCATTGTAAAGGCTTTTGTTTGGCAATTCAAAATATGTTAATTATATATAAAAAATCCCTGATATAATTACCTATTTCAAGAAACAGCGTATTGCTCAGATTGAAGCGTGTATTTGAAATTCAGTGATCTTAGAAAGCAAGCATCAAATGTTCTATTTCCCTAAATCAACCATAGTTGGGGTTGGTAAGGAAAGCCATTAAGGGTCCCCAGTTACTGTGCAGCCCTATTATTTTTACTAAATCAATCACAGTAGACTTTGGAGAGGAAAGCCATAAATGGCATCCAGTTATTTATCAGCCCAAATAAGCCCAAGAGTGCACAAGGTCTAGCCAAGACAACTGGCCCTTGGCCCCCAAGCAGCTGGAGCATCCACCCTATTTTATCCCTTAGGGTGGCCATTACTTTGAGGGAACCTGGGTCATTGAGGAAGATTGTTCAGCCCAATTAACCCCAAGAGCTCAATGTCTAACCAAAACATCTAACCCAAGTTAATCTCAGAGATCTGGTGCACCATTTACTTTAAGTGCTGACATGTTGAACACCTCTTGAAACCCTCTAGAAAGAAGAATAATCCAAAACTACTGAAATTCTGTCAACTTCTCAGGGAATTGCCTATTCAAAACATTATTTCAAGGCACCAAAGGAGGAAGCTCAAGAAGTCATTATAAACTATCTCATTTTCAAACACTCTGCACTCCTCCAAAATGTGTGCTACTGAAATTAAATCTGCTGCTGGAAATATGCGTGCATGCTGAATAGAAGAAGCAAGGCTGATTCGGTGCTCGCATCCAACCAACACCTCAACTGATTAGCCCAACCAATTTCTCTTTATTAGAATTCTCACGCTATCTTTGACAATGAGTTGATGCAAGCTGGAAGTGAAATTGCTCAAATATGCAGCTGTACAAACCTGAATTCTGTAGCTGCAACATTTGCAAAGGAAGGTTATTTTTATGGTAAATTGATGTTGTTGTAGTTGTTATTAAACAAAGGAGATGAAAACTTCTTAAATTATGTTATAAAGATGATATTTTGGAAAAAAACAATCGTGAACTAAAGAGGAAACAGAAACTACCTCATAAACTAATTACTAACTAAGATGACCACTAAAGAAACATTATAACATTCTAATACCTTCCCTTGGTTGTCGTATAACTGCTATATTTTGGTCACAAATTCTTCAAAACATTCTATTGCTACTGAGACCCTCCCTGGTTCTGCAAAACCTCAGTGACCAAGAGTAGCCAAAATCCATCGAGAAAATAATAGAGAAGAGTGTTACCTTCTTCAGAATGCTTTGCAAAAAAAAAGACAAGAGCCTGCTACTGACTCTGCCACTAAGATGAGTCTACCACTAACCCTCCAAGGATCAACAAAACATAAATCATCACAAAACATCCAGCTTGATGTTAGATAAGGAGTTGCTTTTCCCTGGAGACAAAGACAAACACTGAGAACAACTAGCATGATTTTGAGGAAAAATCTACAAACCCTTAAAACCTTGCAGATGAATGTGAAAAATTGATCAAAACTAGACAATAGAATCCGAGACATGGATCAATGTACAAAGCATCATTTTTATGGATAAATGATAAATCCACTAAATAATTTTTGAGGAAAAAGTTATTTACCTTATAGATAAATTTTGAGGAAAAATTTATAAACCCAAAAGAGAATTTTTGAGGAAAAATCTATGAAACCCATCAAAAGTTTTTACAGGGAAAAAATTATGAATACCCATCTGAAATTTTTGAAGGGAAAAAATTACGAAAATCCATCAGAAAAATCTTTATGCGGCAAAACACAAGACTTCGCATGGTAAAACAGCATATGCAAGTAACAAAATGCACATGCAAGTAGATGCAACAAATGTGCAAGTACATGCGACCCTAAAAAATTTGAGACTTTTGCTCAAACTAGGAAATTGCGCAATTAAACCATTAACTAGACTTGCAATCAAACAATCAAAAAGTAAATTTCTGGAAAAATTTCTAGATCAAAAGAGGCTTGACTTTTCTTTAAAAATTTGGCAAATTTTATGAAATCCCATTTACCTGCTCTGATACTATGTTATGATAAGTCGATGTTGTTGTAGTGGTTATTAAATAGAGGAGATGAAAGCTCCTTAAATAGATTTACAAAGATGATGTTTCTAAAAGAAATTAATAGTGAACTAAAGACGAAAATAGAAACTAAGCAACTAATGACTAGCTAAGATGACCATTAAAGAAATATCATAATATTTTAATAATAATCTCTACCGAATCGAATAAACTTGCTTAGAATAATAATTCCATCTATGTCCCTTGCTTTAGCTGTGTTCCCAAATGTCACCTACTTGGTGGGAGGTCAAGTCCTATTGATAATCCAGTCCACTCGTAGTAATTCAAACGGAATGAATTCTAAAATAAGAGGTAACAACAGCAACAATATCAATTATAGAGTGCAGAACCTCCCATGAATGTTTCTTTCATCATCATTAGTCACTAGTAACCCTTGAGAAGAACATTGTTCTCATGTACCATAAAATAGAACTCCACCTTGTTGTCGCTGCACTACTCTGATATATGCATCACTATGCCCCAGAGCAACTCTTCATAATCGATAAGAATCAATGCACCAATCATGCCAATATCTAGATCTCAAACCAATCTATCTGTTCGGTTATAGGAGTAGAGATGGATATCTATCATTATACAATCATCATATATCATCTATTTGTATAAGTAGACCGTCAAAAAGGTGTGAAAGGCGACTCCCATATGCATATAGATCAACTCACCAGGCCATTGGGAGCTGCTGTTGTAAATCAAGCCAGCTATAAGAATGATGTTGATGGTGTCATCACACCCATCTATAGGAAAAATATCCATCTATATGCAATATCCAATGAGTAGACATGTCTCTACAGTCTCCCATTCAACTTAGTAACTGTTGTAGACCATTCCAAATCTGAAAGTGCAATGTAAACCCGAGTACAACACTAACCTTCGAATATTTAATCACTAACCAATAAATAGGCAATTGCCATATCATGTGAAATCAATTACAATCTAAGAATGAATTACAGATGCCTTCATACCCATAAAAGACAACTCTTGGGATGCTGAATCACTGCAAATGTCATTAATTAAGTCAACATCTCCACCAAGAAATGATCAACATCAAGTGAAATTTCAGAGCTAGAGAACCTTTGCTTATTAACATCCGTGAAGCGTTGAGTGTCATGGATTTGTTTAAGATGAAGCTTGGCTTGTTGAGCTATCAACTTAGCTTGCCTTCCTCTTTCTCTCTATCCATCATTCAACTTTTGGGACTGATCTATATCGGCTGTTCCAAAGTGCAAAAAGCCAGAACTGTGCAAAGATGCATCATTAAAACTATCATGTCCCATGCTTGCAACTTGTGTGTCACCAACAGTAGAATTGATATCACTAGTTTCTCCATAACTATAGACTTCAATATCTTGAGAAAGAAGATATATATCAGTGCTGTCCATGATCAGTAAAGTGGGACTGATTTTATCCCTTCTGTCCTTGCCTTTGGGATTTTCTATGGTGTGATAAAGAAAATCAGAACTGTTGGGGGTTGGATCCATAATATATGCCTCATGTTTATCACTCACAACTTGAGTGCCAACATGGAAAGACTGAATGAGTGTGATAAAGAAAATCAGAACTGTTGGGGGTTGGATCCATAATATATGCCTCATGTTTATCACTCACAACTTGAGTGCCAACATGGAAAGACTGAATGATATCATCATCCTCATGGGAAAGAGCTGTTACTGCATGATGATATAAAGAAACATGACTGTTGCAAAATTCGAATTGCTGTAACATGTTGGTGTCATGCCTTTGACCTTTACAAGCACCTCTTTGTCGAATACTTCATGGAAAATATTCGTACTTGGAGTACCAAAACTTGTAGAATCCTCTTCATTAGTTATTCCGTGTCTAAATGGTTTAAACTCAGGAGAATGGGTAGGTAAACTATTTTGTGAATCAACAGCTGATGTAAATCAAATTTGTTTGAATAGTCTTTAATTGTGCAGGATTGATATGATATTGATATTTTAATTGTAAAATGGTCTTAAATTTCAATTATTATCATAATACTTTTATGTTACCCCTGATTGATTTCATAATATTTGATTTGCTTCTTTTTTTCTCTTTGCCACAGGCAAGGAATTTTCGGTTTAACTGTGGTCTAGTTTATGTTGCCGAGCCTGGGTAAGTTTGTGCTGGGACTCTTTTTCCTAAACCTATCTTCATATGATCAAGTCCAAATGCTACTGTTGTGTCTTTATGCATGTATGGAAATATAATTAGGTATTTTTACATTTTCATATTTGTTTGTTATGTCGTGCTCGGAAACTGGCTAGAGATTTTACATTTTCATATCTGCATGAAGCATATATATGGACTTCACCACTCTACAATAGTCGATTTTACACCAGAAATTCTTTAGATAGTACAATATAATTTATTTGAAATTATAATAAGTGGACCTTGCGATTTTAAAAAAATTTAAAATACTTCCAGCAAATCAAGTTTCATGAATATTGTGACTGAACTCTATAAATGTTTGTGGAACTTGTTCAAATATTGCCCTCTAGAAAAGAATGAAAGAGATAAAGGGTATTAATGTTCACAAATGACCAAAGAGCAACAGGACTGGAATATGGAACAAATACAAGACCAAAGTATTAGGCCAATAAATGAAGCCCTTGACAAATTCCAAAAATATAGGGGCTAACCTAAAAATAGGGCAAACCTCACAGCAGGTATGTTTATTATTTGAATTACTCTGTCTGATGTTGTTTTAATTACCTCTGTGCGTGTTTCGAATCCTGCAGTAACCCATATTTTATCAACCTCTTGATTACTCAATTAATGGATTTAGTTCATTCTTACACCTTGCGTCTTGTCCTGCCGAGGCCTTAGAAAACAACCCACAAGCTTGAGTCAAGGAAACAGAAACTACAATAGCCTCTGAGGAGCAGAATGCAAGTTAGGAGTATCTGTGGTGCCCCTCCTTAGAGTCAACAAAGCCCCTAAGTTGGTGCAAGAACCAAACAATGGCAAAGATGATATCAGGCTTGAAGGGGTGGGCACTGAATTCATCCTAAATAATACTATTAGGAGTGACCTGGCTGCATGTGATGATGCGCCAAAGAAGCAGAGTCTAAACTTGCTCCATCGAGGTCCAATCTGACTCTAGCAAAGAGTCTCCAAATAATAGAGCCTTAGAGAATCATCAGCCTAATCAAGGTGTGCATGAGAGTCATCTTGGACTTGGTGTCCTAGAAATGATGCTAGAAATATTGTTTAAAGGAGGGCTAAAGAACAATGCCCTTTGTTAATATGCTGTTGAAAGGCCAACAACTTGACCTAATAAGTGTAAGAGGAAGTGATCTCCACTTCAATATCTAGAAAAAAGAAGTGAAGGTGGGAGGTCTTAAGACTATTCAAGACCTTAACCTTGGTCTTGCCCAGATTAATTGTAAGCTACCAAGTGCTACAGAAAGAGTCAAGGCTATCGAGAAGTTTTTGCAAACCCTCAGGAGAGGAGGCAAGGAGGACCATATCATCCATAAAGAACAAGATAGAAATCATAACTTGGTGAAGGGCACAACTATTTGTAGGGAGGGAGTGCTTGTGAAGATAATCCTCTAACTCATCAATCAATATGAATCCTGAATAAGGCAGTAGACAATGGGTAAGCCTATTTTACCCTGATGGTGCTCTTGATAATGTCCGAGACCCCGCAATGGATCTTGATGTGACCTAAGCCTAATATGCATATTCGACTCCTGCCTAGACGAGAGGAGACGATGAGGGAAGTCCAATGAGTATGATAAAGGAGAAAGATGACAATCACAATGTTGACTGAACCTAGAAAGGTTGAGGTCTGAGCAAACAAACCACGAGCCCGAGTGAAGGAAACAGAAGCTACAATAGCCACTGAGGAGTAGAATGCAAGGTAGGAGTATCTGTGGTGCCCCTCCTTGGAGTGAACAAAGCCCCTAAGTCAGTATAATAACCAAACAATGTCACAGATGATATCAAGGTTGGAGGGGTGGGTGCTGAACTCATCCTAAATAATACTATTAGGAGTGACTTGATTGCATCTGATGTTGTGCCAAAGAAGCAAAGTCTAAACTTGCTCCGTCGAGGTCCAATCTGACTCTAGCAAAGAGGTTCCAAATAATAGAGCCTTAGAGAATCATCAGTGTAATCAAGGTGTGCATGAGGGTCATCTTAGACGTGGTGTCCTTTCCTTCTAGATTAGATGGATAATAGGTTGTGACCAAGGAGGGGAAACCTTGTGCAAAGCACCTGGTTAAAGAGATCAACGAGGAAAGGGACCAAAATAGTGATGTTGTGCTTGAAGAGTTCTGCTTGGAACCCTTCTTCATTTGCTGCTTTGATAGTGTTCATGGGACAAACAACTTCTCTTATGATATTGTAGGTGAAAAGATGACAATAGGGGAGGGTGGGGGGTGACAAGGATGAAAGGTTGGCTGGTAATAACATAAAGAGTAGAGGTATGGTAGGTAAGTGAACTAAGGTCCAACTTGGGTGGGAGGGAGTAGCGACTAGGGAAAAGGGTGCACCAGAAGGACTTGGGTGTAGGTGATCGAGGTTGAAGGATAACACAACATAGAGAGATGAAAAGGTGCATCTTGTAGCAGTGGAGAAGGTAATAGGAATTTTTCAATGGTGAGAACAAGGGTGAGTGGTGGGTGAAGGCGATGCACAAGGTCCGATGGAAGGATTTGCAATCATTATGAAACCATTCATTCAAAGGGCAGGTGCTTATACGCGTGAGGAGGGGGATCAAGGAGGTAGTGTGTCGAGGAATGCAAGGAGATCAACTTCCCTAATGGAAGTGGAGAGGCAGTCAAATAAGTTTGAAGCACTTGAGATTGTGGAAAACAAGTCATGGGGGAGCAACCATTTGAGGTGATTCGTGAAAACATCTTGGTCACAATCATAGTAGTAAAAGCAGATACAAGTGAGGAGCGAGTGAGGAAGAGCGAGTGGATGGGGTGAAAGGGGTAAAACCCATAGTAAGTTTGGTGACTGAGAGTACAGAAGAAAAGATAGAGGAAACACCCAAGAAGACCAAGAGAGTAAAGGAAATGGCTCAAGGACCAAGAACTAAGAGGCCTAAACTTGAGACTGTTTATAAAGGAAGGAAGAATCAAGGAGAGGTAAATGATACATCAACAGACAAGCCAAGGATGAGAGAACAAATTGCTACACCACAAGATAAACCTGAATCTGATAGTGGAAAGAAGAGGAAAGGTTGGAAACTTGAGATTAGGAGGAATAATATGATCATCAATGATGAAAACTTGGAGCAATTGAATACATACTATCCAAATCATAAGAGACAACTTGAAATTGCAATGGTTAAGTACATGATTAACTTTAAGCAATATATTATTCACATTCACGGCAATATTCCACAAGAACTTTACAATATTCTAGAGGCTAAGAAGCAAAGAGCAATGGAAGAAGAGGAAAAGATAAGAGAGAATGCAGTACATAAACTATGTATAATAGACAATGATGAGTGGTTGCAAGACATTTTGAAGAAATTGGAACCCCTTTAAGAAAGAAAACCAGACTTGTTCAGGTTATGCGAGGAGTTTATGAGGAAGTCATAAAGGAGAGAGAGGAAGCAGTACTTAATGTACTTAGTGAACCTAAAAATTTGCAGCCTACAGATGAAGATGCACCTTGTGAAGGTCATACTGTTTTGATTAGTGAGGACACTAACACTAAGCAGCCATATATGTGTATCGATGGAATTCAAATAACCATTGATACCATAGAGGATCCATTCAAAGAATCAGAATATAATGTTTGCAATTTGGTTACTGATAATGTTGAAGACTATATCAGCGAAGACATGGCAGAGGAGCAAAATTAGGATCAAGACACTTTGCAAGGTGAGCAGACACCTGTAGCAACCTTATTGATGTTAAGGTTGTAGCTTTAGTAGGATTGATTCGATCATGAGATACATTGTTGTTGGTAAATCATCATTTAGACAAATACTCTTACATCTACTTATTTATATATATATATATATAATATTATATATATGGTTATGAAATATTATTGTTAACGTATGATTATTATTTAATGATGGATAACCATAGAGACATGTCTCATGAAGAGTCATGCCTCTGCCTCTGATATTTATAAGTCATTCAAATCTGCATTTGGAACACATCAATATGATGGTAATGTTATTACATTTAAGTGATCCTTGTTACTCAACATGGTATCAGAGTTGGTTGCAAATGAATCAATAAGAAAGATACGGAAATAAAGTGAATGTGTAGATTATTAAGACCTCGAAGGAGAATGTGTAATGTCCCCTTTTTAGCATTCATAGCATGATGTTGTCGTTAGCCTATTTCCCCACGGTCTCGTAGGCTAACTAGGACATTAAAGGGACTTAGAGGCCATTTGGCCTAGATAGTTTCAGTTGCAAGTCTTTCTGAGGGGTTTTGAGGCAACTTTGGGCATACTTACTATTTATAGTAAGTCATCTTGGATATGGTCGGACATCTAATGGCAGCGGTATGTCGATGGTAATTGTTTAAAATCGGCAAGAAGACTTGTTTATCATTGATAAAATTTGTTATGCATTGATAAAGCTATTTTATAAAGTTAAATTTAAATATTTAACTTTATTAATGCATAGACTATAGTTTGTGGGAAATATATAAATTAAAAGAGTCCCTTTTATTTTATAACACATTGGAGACATAAGTTACATAAAAGGGAGTGATGTTTTATCCCACATTGAGAAAACGAAGGATTGAGCCCTTGTGAGAACACTATAAAAGAAATGGAAGAGCTTCTTTTAAGTATGCTTGGAAATATCAAAGAAATTGGGAAATTTTCTGGAGATTATGTCTCAATAGTTTGGAGGACGAAATCCCTTCAAGCTGGAAATTTTGACGCCATTGAAAGATATGGTCTTGAGATTCAACATAGTAGCAGTTTGAAAAAGCGGAACTGAAAAAGCAGGCTGAAAAAGCGGATACGAAAAAGCAAAACCAAAAAAGAAGTCCGCAAAAGCAGTCCAAAAAGCAGATCCGAAAAAGCAGTCCGGAAAAAGCGGAACCGAAAAAGCAGGCTGAAAAAGTGGGTACGAAAAAGCAGTTCGAAAAAGCAGGCCGAAAAAGCAGTTCGTAAAAAGCAAAGCAGAAGGGGCAGCATTGAAGGAAATTATTACAGCCATCTACAACCAGGTTCTTTTGTTAGTATTGTTTTTTAGGGTGTTATAAACTTTCAGCTGTAAGTGTGCATTATACCAGCATTATCATTTTGTAATCCATGTAAATGCCAAAGTCTTGGCCATATTTCATGAGCATTGTATTTTTCATTGCAATTAAGAAGATAATAGTTGCTGGTGTCATTTAAGAAATCTAATATCATTATTTATCAGCTAGTTAGTTTGCATACCAATTGTTTGTAAAAATGTCAGTTGGCTGTAGGTGTTCATTTCTCATGCTTAGCTCATATATATGCACTGAATATTGTCAAAATTAGTAGCACACTCATGTTAGGTCATTGTGTAGTCCATTGTAGTCTTCTAGCACAAGATTCTCATTGATGCAAATTGAAGAAAAAGTCATTTGAAACTAGCTGAAATACTATATCAGTCATACGTCCCTTGCATGTGAATTGTTTGATGAAATTCCTTGAGCTTTCATTAACATTTTTGAGGGCAGATTTGAGGAGGGTTATTACAGAATGACTCCCTGATAAAAAAAAGTCGCAATAAGAGAGTAATTTCATTATCAGCGAGGGAGAGAAGTGGAACATGCAATAGAGATATTAATATTCAAGAGGTGCGAACTATACATATCCAATGATCACTAGATAAGTCTTACTAGCATGAGGTTAGTAACTAACAATAAAAATGAATACGAGAACATAATGGGGTAATTACTACTGAGAGACAATGGTGTCTTCTACGTAGAATCTCTGTTCCAAGGCAATAGGCAATTCAAAGTCATTGGCCCTAGTCCATATCACCATTGCAAGCGGGAATTCATCATGTTGTAATGACATGATGAATTTCAGTGAAGTCACTGATAAAATTGTGGTGTACGAACAATTATGTATAACATTTGGTTTGAAGATATTGTTCTACACAGGAGCTTGACAAGGTTTCAAGCCATGGCTATAGCGAATTTCAGGTCTCAAATTTGATAAGATTGTGTAGAGAATCTTCCTTTGCCTACTGTGACAAGAAATTTAAGCTCATAGAAAATGCAATGGCGTATCCTTCACATGAAAGGCGACTCTATATTGCAGAAAACAAAGGAATATAACATGAGCGACGATGGGCAATCCATTGTACATGGTAGCGCATACCTAATTAAGGTCTCTCTTTGTTAGAGAATGAGGAACAACTTGCGTGGCATCATATCGAGCATGAATGGAGGATTCTTCAAAAGCTGTTGGATGTGAGAGTTGATTCTTTCATAGGAGATGACAAAGGTAAGACAACACTCTGCTACGACGATGAAGGTGCACATGATGTGGAAGGGGCATTCAAATTATTGAGTATATAGGAGTGTACTGAATAAGATATTTATCGAATGGAAAATAAAAATCTTTTGATGTTGTGGTTCATCCAAGAAGGCTGTGATGAGTCCTCACCATTCGGTTGAACCTGTTGTGCAATGAGATCCACCTTGTCTTTTCACATGCGAAGACAAGGATGCCATGTACATGTTTCTTTAATGTGGAGAAAAGATAGCGAGAAGAGTTTGATAGAGCTTCCTTTACCATTGTACTAAACCAATCAAACTTAATTGTCTTACCTAATAGATACGACGCTACCTACGCTTGGAAAAGTCATATTTTGGCCATGCCCTCTGGCACAATACATAAGGGATTGTAGATATCAAAGTTGATGGAGAAGAAATGGCATCCATTACTGAGTTGGAAAGAACTCAGTAAGCAATAAAACCATCCAATGTGGCTCGAACTCCTTGGCAACAAGGAAAACAAAGGAACTGAATCACCAAAGATCTAGGAAGAATCCATGCAAGATAAAAGAAATCAAACACTTAGATTGTGTCCTACATAGACTGCACATCGAGAGCCAACAATACATCTTATCGACACCCCACGCACACAGCGAGCGGAACTCACCTTGCTTTGCGGCTCCTTTAAGCCTAAGCTTAAAAGAATTTGAGGACATCTACAAAAGCTTGAGGAAGACAAACAAAAGAAAGATATAGTTGCAGTTTTTCAAAATTAGGTGGTAAAATACCATGCTTCAGAACTTCCATATCATTGTTATTGACCAAAGAATCAAAATGTGTATCTAAATGAGAAATTATTTTCAGTGACTATAGGGATCAGAGACTAGAACAAAGAAATTGTCAGGTGTTCAGTTGGATGCCTCTCCCATTTGACTTTTGTAAGTCATCCTGTTGGATGCAACCTCGTTGATCTCTCCTTTAGAAGGGATCGTGTTTGGGACCATGAGTGATCTACACCATTGAGGTGATTGGATTTACGTTACTATATTAGTCGCTTTGATTATGCTTATGCCTGATTTATGAGATCATGATGAGATTTATGGTTCACTAAGGTTTGTGCTAGTGGTTACCCGGATTGATGTGGTATCATGATGTTTTTCCGTGGTTACTCTGAGATGTGTGCATAGATTGCACTGTGCACTATTACCGTGCTACACTGGACTAGGTTCCTATGGCAGTGGTTAGTCATGTTTATGACTGTGTTCACTTATGTGTTTTAAGTTCCTTTTCATGTTGTTTAAACAACCACTATTAAATACTTAAATAATTAGAAATGGATTGTCCATGTTGGATTCCTTGGTTATGTGTTGCGGATATTTGCCTTATTATATTTTGATCCGAGAGATACTTGTCACTCATGTTATGTTTTACGTTTGAGATGACCTGAAGGTCAAATGTTATACTTTGATTTCAATACATAGATGTTAGACTACTATGCTGTTCAGTTGATCATAATTGCATGATGATGCTATTTTGAGATGACAATATGCTTTATGATGATATCTGGTTACCCGGTATTTGGACATATCTTTGATTTTGTTAGGTGATGGGTTTAATGCTATGGTTATTTACTTCATTCTTGCTTCATTATGCTATATGCAAACGTGAGTGATGTAAATGGATTATTTCGGTATAATTGAATAAATTGTTAAATTAGGCATTTAATACATTTATTGCTTCAGCTATGTTATTATATGCAATTGCACTTAATCGTGTGTTTTAGTGTGTAGGATTTATATCCTTGGCAGTGGCATATCGAGTTAGTGATTCGACTGTTCATATTTACCATTGTCATCCCTGTATAATTGACGTGTCTTTTTAAATGTTTAAATTAGACCTTTCGGTGATTTGAGTAAATCCGTGCTCATTTGCATTATGTGACTAGACCTGTGAGTGTGTCTGTGCATTTAGAGGTTCTCATTGGTGCGAAGGTTATTAAGGAAATTTTGTGATGTTGGGGTTTTCGGGCTTTATTTTATTTTATTTTAATTTCTAGCAGCTTTGCCATAGATGAATTCCTATTACTAGGAATAGCCTATTTTCTTTTGGGTCGATTCGAGGTTTAACTAGGTTGGCTGGTTATTTTCCCTAATTGATTATTCACTCGAAAAGTGAATAAGTATTGAATCCTCTTCATGAGGAATTACTTTTTTGTTCGTTGTGGGAGCTATGAGCGTGAGATTGGTGGCGTTGGATCCAGCTCGGGGAGATCTTGGATTGCCGCGATTTTTGACTACTTCAGCAGGATTTTTATTTTATGGTTCAGATTCCCGTTTTGCCCTTTTAGCTGTGAGGTAGGGCTCTCCCATTTTATTGTTTTGGCTCCATTTGTGTTTGGTAGCCATTTATTAGAACGTAGAGAACTAGTGTTCCCCTCTGTTTCTGTATGTTAGCTCTATCCGGTTGGGTAGGTATATGAGCATTTCCCTCTTTTCTGGGATAAGGGTTTGAGGTCTTGCACTGATATGCTGGCCGTTTTTGCATACAGACTCCAAACTCAGATTTTATTTGATATTTTTGGCTTTTGTGCCCTAAGACCAAATGGGTTTTAATTTAAAAGTTTTTGAGTTTTGAGGTTTTTCGCCTTGGTTTGCGTGTCGCCCAGTTTTCTCGGGTTTTCTTGGCATGATGTTCGTCGTGGATTTGGATTATTAGTAGGATGTTAGTCAGAACATTATTGCACTTTTATGTTTGCATTGGGATGTGTGCCGCATCTGTACTCGCGACTTTGTGTTCGGTTGAGTGATTTTATACCTGGTGTTATTGTTTCTTTTGGACCCTTGTTATTGTTTTGCGAACATTAGGATTCGTGCAAAATCTATACTCCCGAATTGAGGCCGGTTGAGTGAGTTAATGATGTTTGATCTTGTTGCATCATTGGGATTCGTGTAGAATCCATATTGCCAAATTGAGGCTGGTTGAGTGAGTCCATGATGTTTGGTTTTATCGTTCTTTGGGATTCGTGTAAAATCCATCATCCTGAGCTTGTTTTCGGTTAAGTGATATTGTGCTTGTGTTCTCATCCAGTCCTTGTGATATGATCTTTATGATGGTGGTGTGCCACACACGAGCACGTGCGCGTGCATTTGTCGGGTGACATGCGAGGCTCGATCTTCCATGGTACTTTTGGGAGTTATGATCATTTGGGGTTGGGTTGGGAATATGCATGCCTACAGGCACTCATCATTGGATGAGTATGGGTAGGGTAGGGTAGCATATGGAGGGGGCTTCTATCTCGCAACTTGGTGACTATTTCCCGTTGTTTGGCAGAGAAAGTTTTAAGTAAGTGATAACTAAATAAAATACTGGGTGGTAATAAAATTTAAGATGATAAAATGTTAGTGCGAGAGCCTTCCGTTCGGGGAGTTGAGATGCATGATCCAAGCTTGGGCTTTTAGATGCCAAGCGACTCTACATGATGTCAACCCCTACTTAGCAGCCCATCGAGTGTCTGCCCAGGACTCGTAGTTTATTCATTGTCTTTGATCTTGTTTCCAGTTATCATTACTATCTGGTGTGAGTGTTAGCCATGGACGTTTGCTTTGAGTGTGTTTGTGGCTGGATCATTATCTCCATCAGCACGACGGGTGTGGACCTACGGGTTTTATGTGGGTGGAAGGTTTAGCTACCTTCACCACTGCTAGGGACCGGTGTACAAAGACGGTCTTTTGTCCTAGTGCGACCGTTGCTGGATGTTTTCGCTTGATACTTCGGGTTCTGTAGTATGCTTTCTTGTGATTTATACTTTTATTGGAATGCTTGGATATCATATTTAGATGATGTTAGTTATTTGACGTATTCCTATATTATGATGTTTAGCATATGATTAGATAATGTGATTTGATTAGTTGGAATATCTATTGCTTTACTGGTTAACATGTTAGATTTCCTATTCGTATGATGTTTAGCATATGATTAGATGATGTAATTTGCTTAGTTGGAGTATCTATTGCTTATTGGATTAGCACGTTAGATTTCTTGTTCTTATGATGTTATTATGCTTTAGTAGTGACGTCCTCATAAGATGACAACAACTATCAAGTTCATAGTTTGGGATGTTACGTGCAGGGGAATAGCTAGGGCCTTCGAGGTCTCATGATGCTATTATGGTTGGGAGAAACCGTGCACTTAGTTTGTTATTTTAGTACATTGCGATGTTGCTTCTGTACACTGCGATGTTGCTTTCAGTTATTTCCCTTCATTGCTATATTAGATGGTTAGATGTAGTTTCTGTCTTTCAGTTATTTCGTTAGAGTGTCTTCGCCTCGATTGTGGACCGGTGCTCCCCAGTGTGAAGGAAGTTCATTTTCTAGCTTTTAATCTTTATGTTTTTTGGCTTGTTGTTTTGTATCCTTGCGTGAAATTGCACTTTCTCGCATGAGAATGCAAAAGCTCGCATGGTGTGTTGGGTTTCCTCTTGTGGCTTATAGCACATCCTCACGCAAAACCTTACACTAGTTTGGGGCATTTTGGTTGCTGGACCAAGCAAGTCCTCGCATGATTGGGCAAATCCTCGCGTGGCTTGTTGTACATCCTCGCGCGGAGGAGTAAATCCCTGCTCAAAAATTTGTTAGTTGTGTTTCCTCGCGTGAAAAATAGGGGGCATCTCTATTGGTTTTTGGGGAATGCAATTTGGTGTTTTGAATGCTGTTTGGGTTTACTTAATTTCCCATGCTTCGACAAATTTGGGATTCTTTGTTTTGTGGTTGTCTTCCATTTCATTTCTCTATTGTGTGTCAATTAGGCAGTGACGTTTGGAAATGCATTGGTTGCTGCGTTGGTTGGTAAAGTCTTTTGTTGCAATTTTTGTGATCCTTGTATGATGTTGTCATGTGCATTCATACTTGTAAAAAAAATATTTTGGCTTGTATCGAATCCTTGTTCCAAGGATCTCTGGGTAGGGTATTACAGGTTCTACAAGGCCAAGGCAGGTATCCCTATCTTGAACAAATCTTTTAAGTCCAAGATAATTATATCAGATCAATTTGAATATGAGCGTAATGAAAGTTTCCGAAATGGCAAGGATTACAAAAAGCTTTAAACTTGCAAATTACAAATTGAGAACAAAAGTAAATGATTGTATAAATATGAGAGTGTTTTAAATAAAGAATAATTATTATGGATTATTGTAACAATTGAATATATTTATTCTTCAAAGGAAAAGTATGAAATAATTGCTAGTTAATGGATTATGAATTCTGAATAACATAAAGACAATTGCCGAAATTAAAAGGGTGATGGAGTTAGTAATATATGTTTAAAACGTACAACTTTATAAAATTCTACACTCATCAACTATAAATAATTTAGTAATCAAGATGCTACGGATCAAATTTATAGACGTGATTTTAAAATAGTCTGCAATGTATTTTAACTCCAATGGTTTGGAGACAAACCAGACACAGATATATGAACAATTAAATATTTCACTATATCTATGATGTTCGATTTTAAAATGCTATAATTGACCCTATCCACTTATCTATCATATAAATTATTTATAGAATTTAAAAAATAATTATAAAGGATGAAACTTTATAACATTTCCATCTCTAAAGCATTATGCATATAAATAAAATGAACATTCTTACTATTTACACTAGAAACAAAAATACAGTGAAGACACTCATTATTGATGATAGATCCACTACAAATCAATCTCTAGGTCACATTTAAAAAATTCACTCAATGATTTAGTATCCACGAGCTTAGTTCAACTCATTTCTTTACCAAATGAAAGAATAATATATATCAAGAGTGCTTATATGGTATGTAAAAATTTGTAGGAGAAATATATGAATTGTATCAATTGTATCTTTTGCTTCCAGATTTATAGAAGGGTGCCGGGTACCTTTTAAAGCATCACACCTTTTCCTAACTCATAACCGAAAACTTAATACAATTTTGACTTAATCTGATGGATGGTTTCATAACTTTGTGTATTATATTTATAAACGATAGCATGAAAGTTTCAGATGGTTTGCTGCATAAGTGAGAATCCTTTGCTCTAACTTTATGAACATCCTTCTTGTATATCCTCAATGACCCTGCAAAAGGAAAGCTAAATTGTCAAAAGAAAACCGTTGAACACAATATGTAAGTATGAATGAATCATTCCCATTGAAGCCTGACCACGATATCAAAGCCTTTGATTCCCTTGGTTGGTGATTGGTGAAATGTTATCGCTGGAGACTTATAATCGCTTCATTATACCGAATTTTGTGCAATAACTGTTGTATCTAATGTCGAAAATCTCAAACTTTGTTATGCTTTCCAGTATGTCCAAGTCCTCGCATATACCAAACTCACAATGGTATCTTTAATATTTTTGAGTCTCCCAATATATATGTCCTTCGACACATCTCCAAATATATGCTTCTATGTATATTATCATCTTCTCTTGAAGCATCCAGAATTAGTCTTCACCTTCAATGACATATTACCTGTGCTTTACTTGATACTACTGTTGTAAATCTTCACTATTTCGTACCATGGGATTTATATGAGTCAAAACTTCATGAGTTGGGGGCATACACATTTGATTTATCTTTGTTGTTGCAACTTCATCGTCACAGGATTCATATCGTGACTTATCGGTGGTTATAGTTTAAGTCTTCAATTTATTTACTGGTGCCTTATTCTAATCCTGTGATGTCCATATTTCGCCCTGTGTCACGCTAGACTTCCCTGTGACTCTCATAAATATATGAACTTTTGGAATTCTACGTTCATTGATGACTGTCCAGATGGATAATTCCTGAATATTGCAGCAATCATTGCTGATGGCAGAACACATCAGCTTCTCACATCTGAACAAGAAAAGTGCCATCATACATATTTTACCTAGTGTAGCATTTCTTGACACCTCAAATGATGACATCATAATTGCTGTTGGAAACGTACTTTGTTGTACCATTTTGTGAAGGTTAATATTACTTTTCAGTCCTCTGTGAACATTTAAGAGTTTATAGCATGGCATTCCCTAGTGGCTGACTCATTCATTGTTGTTGGGATCTCAATTGCTATTGTTTCCTTTTGATTATGCAGCCATCAACGCATTTCTATTATTTCTTGTTCCTTCTTATATATGTTGAATGGTAGTTTCAAAAATAATATAGAGAAGTGCATGCTGATACTGACTGTGATTGCCAAAAGTAACTATTGCTGTTCATTATTCAACTATCACCATCTTCATCATTCCCCAAAGAATTGCCTTCATGTTGTTCATTGCTATGTATTAAACACAATTAATGACTATATATGGCTCAGGCCTACAGTATCTCCAGAAGTCTGACTCCATCTACATTCAAGAAGAAATATAAGACTTGAACTATTCAAAACAGCTTGATGCATGAATTATACCCTTCTGTTCTGAAATATTCTTTTGCATCCTGGACAATAATTTAGGACACTTCCAAGTTACGTTAGATACTTTTGTATAGTGCTGAAAATGCATGCATATATGAACCAATTTTCTTTTCTACATTCTGCTGATCATGGTCATGACTTCTAGTGCTTTCAAACATATTGTTTGAATATAAGTAGTGGGTAAGTTCTAAAGATCTTCTCTTTGCCATTGTATTTGAGACTCTAAATTTTGAAATATTTAGTGTTCCATCAGACTGCATGATTTTGATGGGCCTACCCCATGCGTAGATCATGAGGAAGTAATGACTTTTTACTCGAAAGTTGAAAGATTAATATCAGATTCAGTGGGAGTTCGATAGGCATGATTTGGCGAATAGAGCCTGTAAGGGAGTAACTAGAGGACCTAACTTCCTAGGATCTTTTGTTCAGAGGGAGAATTGCAAGATGCAATTTTTTAATGAGTTCTCTATCAAAGAAAAGTTTGAAGTGAAATTCTTTGAGAGAGAAGTTTGAGGTGAAAACCCTTGTTCCACCCTCTAGGAGTAGTTATGGTGGATCCACTTTCCGACTTGGTTCATGGTGGATATCACGTGAGTTACTACATGTTGTTGTGATTTATGTCATGAATGGTGACGATCTTTCATTTGATATATGTGTGAGGTTGCTATTGTAAGGTGACACTCTTAGCAATAGTTTGATCATGTTATCTTGATAGACTCCATTAAGTTGTCCTAGAATATGCTAGTGTTCATGTTAACAAAATGTATCATTATCGACTACATTAAATTGTTGTCTCGGAATGAGCCAGAAATCATGATACTTTGGTTGTTGTGTTGTATTTTTGATCCATTGTCATGATAGACTATATTGACTTCTTGTACCGGACTGTACCAGAAGGCATGACAATAAGTAAATCGTGATAGTCTTGGATTGAGCCAGAAATCATGAGATCAAGACTGACTATCCAATCGACTATGTGTCTCGGAATGTGCCACAAATAAGATAATATATATTCTTAAAGGGATATAATTGTGTAGAAGCATTTTTGATGCAAACTTGGATACGAGATGAAGAATTTGATCATAGCCTCCCTTGCTAAGAGGGAGTTGTAAATTAAATAGCTTCGCTTGGATCTGACAAAATTGATATTAGTATATGGAACAGGTTTACAGATACATATATACATATGTGTATGCATATATAAATATTTGTATATACATATACATACATACATGCACATGTTTGATTTCCTCCACATACTGATATCACAAGCTATTTGATACTTTATGATCATGTCCACTTCTTCACTACATTTTTTGTTCTTGTGTTCTTGCTCTATTATCATGATAACAAACGTATCATGACAGGCTATATTAAGTTGATGTCCTGAACTGTGTTGAAGGTCATGATACTTATCATAATGGAGACTATGTTAACTTGATGTCACTAAGATCATGTTATTTGATTTATGACATTCAGTTGTCGTCCCACAGTGTGTTTTAGATCAGAGAACTCATATCCTTCTCGGAAATATAATAATATAATTGTTGGTAGGTATGATGATGATGCTAGTGAGATGATCATATTGATCAAATCCTACCTCAAGATCATGGTACTCATCATGATGGACTACATTAAGTTGTCGTCCTTGAGATCATGGCTGTTATTTGATAGATTGCATTCAGTTGTTGTCTCAGAGTGCCAGAGATCAAATAACACATATCTTTCTAAGATATAATATAATCTTTTGGTAGGCATCTAGGATTTAATGTTAGTGCACATAAGAATATAAGTATGATGAATATCATATGATTGATATTTCTTGTTGAACATACTTCGGATTATATTGAAAGATGACATTTGAGTTGAAGGATATATGTTGATTCCAAGAATATCTTATTGATATAATATCTCTTCATATGCTTGAGAGCATAATGTATTCTATAACAATCCTCCCTCGCTAAGAGGGAGTGTTAAGGTTGTACCTTCAGTTGGATTGATTCGATCATGAGATAACATTGTTGTTGGTAAATCATCATTTCGACAAATAGTCTTATATATATATATATATATATATATATATATATATATATATATATAATATTATATATGTAAATATATTTTATATTATATATATATATGGTATAATATGTTATTGTTAATATATGATTATTATCTAATGATGGTTAACCATAGAGACATATCTCATGAAGAGACATGTCTCTTCCTCTAATATTTATAAATCATTCAAATCTGCATTTGGAACACATCAATATGATGGCAATGTTATTACATTTGCAAAAGTGATCCTTGTTACTCAACAATTGACTTGGTCACATCAAAATATTATAACTTTTCCACCATATTTTGAGAGCGCAGAACCCGACATGACTGAACAGAGGCAAGAAAATCAACAAAAAGATATATCATCTACAGTTGTAGAACAACAACCTCAGATAGAACTAAAGGAAGAAGATGAGCAGATGACTGATCAACTACAACAGACACTGGAAGAGCACAAAGTAGAGGATGAGCAAAAAGAAGAAATGAGGAAAGGAGTTGATAGAGCAAAGTTAGGAATCATGATAGAGAATTGAAGAGGCAAGCAAGAAATTCAAATTACAATCTTACAGACCTCTACAAAAGAGATTACCAAGGATACAACTAGTACTTTAAAATCTCCATATGAAGCACTAATTGAAAATATGCAAGAGGATGTTACTAGTCTAGCTATAGAAGACATGGATATAGGAAAATATATTCAGCTTTCAGCCTTTTCAATTAGGAAAATAGAAGAGAGATTAGGAAGGTTGAGTAAGAATGCACAAAAGATGTTAGAGCTAACTTTAGAAAAACTAGAAAGCACACTTTCATTCCAGTATAGTTGAGTGAGCAAGATATTTAAAAGAAAGTAGAAAAAGTGATAGAAGAGTTTGATAATCACTTTTCAACTCTTGAAGAGGCTGTCAAGATCAAAGTACAAACAAAACATGATGCCAAACTTTTCAAAACAATGCGACAACATCAGAAGCAATTTAGTCTTACTTGATATTTGCATCAAAGAGATGAGAAGATGTATCTCTGAGGGGTAATTGTAAGACATTGTATGTTGAATGTGCCAAGGCACATGGGCACAACCTTGTCATTACCTTAGCTATTAAGGATAATGAAGATGAGATAGATAAGATGACAGATGAGCTAAAGTAGAATGATGTAAAGATCATTGAGATTGACCAAAAGATTGCTAAGGAAAATAATGAGTTAATGATGCTAGTGTTGAAGTTGATGAAAGATCAACCCCACAACTCGCAAGAATCACTTGCATGCAAACACTTGTCACTGAAAGAGAGAAGAAAAAACTATAGAGGTTGGAATTCCAAGATCCAAAGTTGAGACATTCTTGATGAGAGAAAAAGAGATTGGTATTATGAAAAGTGAATGAATGTATTATTACAAAGAGTTCAATCCTTATAAAGGAGATCAAAACCCGAAAAGGTAACACCTAGTTTGCATGATAATAATGAAGAAAATAATTAATTATTATATGCCAAAAGTTTAGCTTAAGTAAACTAGAGATAATAAGTGACTTAATAATTAAATCAATATTATTTAATTAATATGAAAATACTTTATTACTCTTTACAACCCCCCTTAAGAAAATCTTAGGGAGTAGCTAAAAACCTAGAAACTACTACTGAAAGTAAATTTCAGTCCTAACAACAAAGGCCTGATGAGGTACCCAAGCACAACCAAAAATCTGAAAAGAGGAGAAATAGAGAAAACCACATGGGAAAAACCCTACTCCAAAAGAGAAAAAATGCTGAAAAGAATTAGTGAAGGACCGAAGAAGCCTCCAAACTAGGGAATGTCCCAGAAGATAGGAACAAAAGATGATCATGAAGAACACCACTGAAGCATGTAGAAGTTGCAAAACTTTGTCAAAAGTAACTGCTGATCTAAAGAACCTCCACTAAAATAAAATCTCATTAGGGAGAGAAGACTATAATTTGGATCGATCAATAGGCACACAAAGACAACAACTAAACTCGAAGATACAGATGACATTTAACACCAAACCCTGAAGAGCTGATCAATCGAACATGGAAGGCTGGAACCAAAGTAGGAACAAAAAGAAGAGTGTCTATATGGTAAATGATCCATCTCACCGAAATGCATTGGTACCCAACCACTACATTTGCCTAGTATATGGGAAAAAATACTGAATACATAGCTCACTCCATCGAACCAAGGAAGCATAAGAAACAATAGAAGAACCTCCCCCTAATGTAAACAAGGGTGAGGTGACAAATAACTGGAAAAGTGAGCCAATAGAACTGCATGTCAAGGAATCACAATCAAGATGAACAAAAGAGTACATATGTGTGTATTGAGGTGATCAATCTCAGACATGTCATGAGGCTAATGTCACAGAAGGGAAACTCATTGGACAATGGAAGATGTCAAACAAAGGCAAAACATCAACTCCCCCATGGCACTTTAATTAGAGTAGTGCATGTACAATAAGACACAAGATATGGCGAATCCCAAGAATACAATAATCTATACAAGTGTCCTCAGGTGAGACTGCTCGAATCAGAAGGAAAAACAAGGCAAAACTACTGAAACGAAAATATAGATGGAATCACTTTATCTCAATGCATTTGTAAGAATGCATACAAATGATGTCTAAATAGGCCAGAAGAAAATAAGGCTGATAAAAGAAATATAACAACCCATGATGAATCATCTGAAGCAATGAAATTGATCCACGAACTTGAAACAATCAAGATATCGACCAAAATGGAAAAATGCAAAAAACTGAATAGAATGTGCTTGGAGCATAATCTGGAAAAACAATAAGCATTATTGGAAAGAGCACAAAAAGACCTTTCCAACAATATAAAGATTTTACAAATCAGAGTTTCAATGCTCAAGTTATGTTTCTCAGAGTGCAAAACTGTACCTGTGATGACAAAAAAATGTAATGTTCCCTTTTGGAACATTAGAAATATTGAAGTCTTATTTTATGCAATATTAAATTGACTTTGAGACAAACTCAAAATATTAAAAAGGTTGATTTAAACAAGACGAAATGCCTTAGGGTAGTTGAAGAGCCGCAAGGGAATAAGACAGAAACTAGAGAGGAGTCGAAGAGTCTTAGTTTGCGTATTAAAGGGGAAAGAGGCTCATTGTTGGGTATGCTTGATTTATTATTTTGATTTTTAGTTCTCTCTTGTGACAGTCTTTCAAACAGCTTTAGCTTTCAGCCAGTGTGAGGACGTAGCCCCTCGTGTAGGCAGGCAGTGGACGCAAACCCATTGTCTATGGAGATATCATTTTAGGTGTTTCGTTGAGTTTACAGGTTCTTCTCTTGTTTTTCCAATCTGACTATAAAATCTGTGTATAAGATTGGATTGTGGTTGGATGGTTCTTGTATTGCTGTTGTATAGTACATTAATGTTTTAGAAGTTATTTGGAAGTCGTTGGTTATTATACTGCTGTTGTATAAGGCAATAACATGCTTCCAATTTGTTGAAAGGTTGCTGGTTTAGTGCTTTTGATTTGTACTGCATTTTCATATGCTTGAGTCTTTAATATCAGTTTGCGAAGACAGATTTATTGGAGAGGGTTCGGATTTTATTTGCTGTTGGTATTTTCATCTGCATGTCGATGTATTTCTGAATGTGTTATTTAAGAATGAGTTTGAGCAAATACCGATCTGGAATATCATCTGTTATCCATATTGCTGGTTATTTGTTAAGTGAGTTCATGCTCTGAGATTTACATTTAAAGGGGAAACAAAAAAATTGGGTTCAGGATAGTGCAGTGTTGGTTGGGTTTATTATAGTACAGGTACGGGTCCTTATAAAAAAAAAATCATCAAAAAAGCATTGAAATTGAAAATCACCTATTCCACTGTGACGATCTTGGAACTAGCTTTCTGACAATATCTCGTTTGTGGAAATTAGAGTCTGTATGCTCGAGACATGAGAAAAAATGCGAAGGTAGATCCAAACAAAGATTGTAGGGCAAACAGGATGATGATGTAGTGTTGACATGCATTGATGCCAGCAAATGAGGAGCCCAAATTTGACGGTCAAATGGCCGTCGAGGCAAAAAAATGCTTGGAATTTTTTTTTGATCATCGGAAACAAGCCAGAAAACTAAGGCTGGTGCCGGAATAAAAAAATGGTGGCCAAGATAGGTTAAAAGCTCATGTGTTAAAAAAAGCATAGAAAATGCCATAATAAATAGCGAATCACCGAAAGTCCACCTAAAATGGAGAAAAAAGCATAAAAAAAATGCCTCTCATAAAGGCCAAGCACACAGTGATGGTGTGAAGACCCAAACTGAGGTCACATCAAAAAAGTCATCGCCTATAATAAAGGACCCATGCATGAAAACACCATAAACCGCCATGTGATGCAAAATGATCACCAACCGTCCTTGAAACCGTCATTGGGAGTGAAAAACTGCTAAGGATGCAAATAAACCATTAGTGAGTACCAAAAACACCATGTGTGGGCAACAAAAATCATGGGCGTAATCAAAGCACGTGGGGCCCAATCTCAATGTGTGTGCTTTACTCCTATTAACCTGTTGACATGTCAACGATGATCCCTTTTATGTGGGTGGGGTGAAGTATAGGCATAGGCTTGTTAACTCCACTTCACCATAATTTTTTTCAATAAAGCTCAACCCCATAAAATTCGCTGAGAATTCCAACGTTTGCCCATATTAAGATCTTTTGAAAATCCATACAAAAATTGCACTCCCAAAAAACATTCGTTGATCTTGTACAACAGGTGATATGGCAAAGTCACAGGAAATTGAGCCCACAAATACAAAGAGGGCATTAAAATAGAGGGTGCTGAAACCAAAAAATGATCAGATTGTCATTGCGTGGGGCTAAATTCCCACAAAAGGGAGTATGAATTTGTCTTGAAGGTGTCAAAAAAAATGAGCCGCAGACAGGTACAAGTGTGCAGGTAGATGGACGCGGATCACCCTACATGTCCACTATATTCGCTAATACGAGGTGTAATTCCCAAGGCAGCATTGGAGCACGACAACCCAAGTGCAGTGGGCTAGTACAAGCAAGTGGGCCAGAAAGTGGGCATGCTTTAAAAAAAATAAAATGCCCCCAAAAAAAATCTTTTTGTTGAATCACCTTCCAATGCATTTTAATAATAATAAAAAGCCTTTACAAAGAAAAAAATTTGGCCCTTCTTGGAATTCGTGCCCATGTCAATATGGCCTAGGTGCAAAGTATATTTGTCTCACATTTCAACAGCGTCCAAACTGGACTTATTTTATATGGAAATGGGGGTTTTCAGATGCTCTAAGCTCAACGGTGATGTCCGTTTGGGCTCAAAGTGTTCCAAAAAATAGATCCCCTAGATCCAACACAGAGTCCTCTGAAAACCACAAATCTGAAAACTGATGCCAAATCTCTCACAAAGAGGATGAAGATTTGCTGTGATACCATGTTGAAGTTGATGACAAATCAACCTCACAGCTCCCAATGATCACTTGCATGCAAACACGTGACATAAAAAGAGAAGAAAGAGCTATGGAGGTTGTAATTCTTAGAGCCATAGATTAGACATTCTTAATGAGAAAAAAAGAGATTGCTATTATGAAAAGTGAATGAATATATTATTACAAAGAGATCAATCCTTATAAAAGAGATCGAAACTTGGAAAGATAAAACCTAGGTAGCATGAGAATAATTAATGAAAGAATTAATTATTATATGCTCGAAGTTTAGCTGAAGTATACTAGAGATAATAAGTGACTTAATATTTAAATTAATATGATTTAATGAATAAGAAAATACTTTATTACTCGAACAGCTAGATCATGACATAGAAAGATTATTGAAGAGGTTTAAGTTTATTAGAGATCATTTGACACCAAAGTTGGATTTGATTCAAAGGCAATTGGATACAGTTTTGGAGGCTAAATCATCATACAAGAAATATTCTTATATTGACCTTAATGTTGATGAATTGGCAGCGTATGGATTGTGTAGGGTGATCAACATAGCAGATGCAGTTAAGAGTTCATAGGATGATGAATTTATAAATTTGAAGAAAAACTTTTTTGATTGCATGACAGTTCTAGGAATTCATTCAACCTAAGGAAGCTGAAGGAGACACCAAATTTTGACATGTAAATAAGTTTTGACTCACCTTTTATCATCGATGTCAAGGGGGAAGAGAGAGAAAAATTGTGAGTAGTTTATTATGCATATTGTAAGGGGCAGCTTAGCAACAAGATAGATATAGGAGTATGATCAAATGGGCAGTACAACATATACATATGGATATAAGATGATCCACAACTTTGCATCTATTTATATAACTTTGTAAAGTTATGTATGCATGTTTGGGTAGTGGGCTTAGCTTGTATTTTGTATTGTAATAACAACTCCTAACCGGGTTGAAGCTTCTAACAAGGACATAAACACTATGCGGATGTAATAGACTGCTAAGAAGGTCAATATCTTCCACAAGATACTTTTGATTAGTGGATCATTTTGTGGTTACCATCCCCATCAAGGTTTTCCCTTGGCTAGGGTTTCCCCAGTTAACAAAACATGGTGTGATGAGCTTCTTTATGTCCTGCATGGTTTTACTTTTCAGTTTACTGTTATATGCAAGTTTAAGATTTGCGAATGATATACATAGTTGGGCGGAAAGTTGTTTAAAACATATAACACATTCATCCCCCCGTTCCCCCCCAGTTATATTGGTGGACTTTACTTTCTAACATGATTATCAATGGCCAACTTGTTTAGAGACGAAAAAACTATATTTTAATCAATTTATCAATTAATTTTGTGTCCATTTATTAATAAAATTGCAGCTCCATCATGTGAAAGTTGCAAAGTAATCCACCACTTGTAAATAATCATGAAATTTTAAACGATAATTTCAACATATCAAGTTAGTAGGACTTAGAAAATTGTCATAGGCTTGCTATTCTCTAATTCATTGCTTGAAATGATAGGAAACTAGTGGATATGAAATCAAATCTGAAATTCTATTTTTTTCTCAAAACCATTCCAATGAGTTTATTTCAATCCAAGCTTCCCATTTTAGTTTTCAATAACAAAATTCAATCAGGTAATGGAATCTCATCTCTCATTTTCAAATTGATTTGCAACTAATAATAATCAACATCATTTTAAAAATTATTATTTTCCTTGTATAAAATTAATGCTAATTATTCAAATTCGATTATTCCTTCAATAAATTATGTCGAAATGATATCCTTTGGCTGAAATTGATTGATATTTTTGCAAAATTGAGGACCTTGGAACAACTAATAATAATCAACATCATTTTAAAAATTATTATTTTCCTTGTACAAAATTAATGCTAATTATTCAAATTCAATGATTCCTTCAATAAATTATGTCGAAATGATATCCTTTGGCTGAAATTGATTGATATTTTTGCAAAATTGAGGACCTTGGAACAACTCATTCAGTGCATGATTTTTTACAACTTCAATCTGACTGTAAAATTTTTTTTTTGCCATTTATGATTTATTTTCCATTGATTTCAGTTGGGAATTTGT